>JAJMDW010000163.1:0-246972 GCA_030573755.1 Starmera amethionina
CATTACAGGATTAAGTGATTACTTTTACCAAGGAGATATGATTTTTTTGGTTTTCTATTGACAATCACTGTTAATTTTCTAAAGCAGTGTGGAATTGAGGGTAAACTTAGAAAAACTTGATTGGTTTGATAATAGAAAACTTTGAATTGTTTCCTACTTTGCTCATGAAGACGGGTCTATGTTTTTTTTTTTTTTTTTTTTTTTTTTTTTTTTTTTTTTTTTATTTGTTTACTTGAACAAGAGTTGATTATGATAAAAACCAATAATTTTGGACTCAATATTACATTTTACAGAGATGAGTGCTGCTCTGCTTAGTTTGAGAGTTTGGGGCTTGAGAGAATCAAATCCTTGAATATTCTCCATAATGAGCTCATTGTGAATTATATTCAATGAATGAATCTCTCTAATTTGTTTTCGATCTAATAGATTCCAATTTCTTTGCTTCGGCTAGTCATTACCTTTAACTTCAATAATTTGATTTCTAGTTTTAATTCAAATGTTCTCGTTGAAAATTTTTGTTGTAGAGAGTAGAATAAAATTTTCAGAATTATAATCAAAACAAATCTTTTGGAACAACTAAACAACTTAACGAGTCAGTCAATTTTTAGTCAATCAAACGAGAGAAAGAGATCAGAATGAGATTATTAGCTAGATGAAGTGTTTGTAATGCTGTTTCAGCCTTGAGAATGTCTTTTTCACAAGGTTTTTGATGTTGTTTTCAAAAAAAAAGTAAACAAACATTCAAAGCGTCATCAGCTCACCATTCTCGTGTTTCATGCATTGATTAACGCGCTTTACCATGCTGATCTATTAATAACATACATTAAGAGCGATTTGAACTCTACTGCAAGCTTTGTTGACTGGTGGTGCCGTCAAAAGCAGCTAAATCAATACTTTAACTTCAGAAGCAGCTGTTGCTGTTATTTGTCTGGCTATTTTTTTTCATTTAGATGTGTTGTTATCCATAGTAGCTAAAGAGCCCAATAAAGCTGCTAAACTCAGAAGATTACATCTTTGAGAGGTTTAATTGATTAGGTGAAATATTAGAAATTCACGGATGTTTTGATAGTTTATGAACAAGCTACATCATTTGACGAGCCCATCTTTACTACACGGTGATTAATTGATGTCATGTCCATAATGGAATGATTCAAACCGTTTCAGATCAACTTTTTTTTAGGCATGTTTCCAATTTTGTGTTCATAGTATAGTTTCCAAAATCATCTCAAAATCACTGATGTTCAGCTAAAACTTTGATTTCTTTTGTTGATAGCTTGAGTAGAAAGAGCTGCTCAAATGTAACACGCTCATATCAGCTGAAGCTCTTTTGCACCCAGGGATATTGGTTAAAGCGCAATTTAATTCTTAAATTTTTTTTTTCAAAATACTGCTTTGTTCAAATTTAGGCTTTTACTTGAGTTTATGTGATGAATAATTAGAGCTATAGATACAAGCAAGACGCTAGTACACAATGTTAGTGTTAGAAAGGTTTTGAAATCACTCCTCAACAATTTATAGATTGCTTAATTTATGAACGTTTTTTGAAATTTTGGTTTTCATGTTGTTTTGTGTGATTTTTACAGAATAACTATATTATAACCTGCATCACTCCACTGGGGGAGCTAGTTATAGCATTAGAATGTTTTTGAGAAGATAAAAAGAGGTGGCTATTTTACTATGCTGTTGTTGAGGTGTTTTAGTTTTTTTTTGCCAAAACGCATGTGACTCCATCAA
This sequence comes from Starmera amethionina, assembly GCA_030573755.1. Lineage (NCBI taxonomy): Eukaryota > Fungi > Ascomycota > Saccharomycetes > Phaffomycetales > Phaffomycetaceae > Starmera > Starmera amethionina. The sequence goes on from JAJMDW010000163.1 coordinate 1,735, forward strand.
ATACAAGGTTTGTTTTCATTGAGTGATGGCTATAGATACAAACAACGCGGATCCACAAGTTTGATTTTTAAGATAAAGAATCAAATACATAGATTGTCTTCATGCAGTCTTTTGTTTTTCTGAAAATTTTGGGGTTTCACCTTCGAAAATTATTTGAGTCTCAGCTTGAGATCGGATTTTGATGCATCTAGAATTTTGATGGCTATTGATATTACTAGAATGTTGGAGAGGTTTAATCTTTCAGGTTTGGTTAGTTTTTCAGAAATTTGCTATTTTTGAGATATAATAGAACTAAAATAAATTTGGAAAGGTTTTGATTGTTTATTGGCTACATGGTTCAGCTGAGATGAGACTATATTTTGATATCTCTAAAACTTTCAATGGTTTTTGAGTCTCATCTATAAAGAGGTAGATGGTGGTACTATGGAAAAATTCCAAACCAATCCAGTATTTTTCCAGCTTGGCTATTTTAATTGATGGATGTTTGACTCATTGATATACTGGGAGGTTGAGTAGTTTGGTCTGTGGTCTTTGCATGTTTCTTTAATAAAAATTTGTCTTGAATTTTTTAATCTTATGGAATTTACGTGGACTGTACAACAACATTACGGTTCCTTTGATTTTAATGTCTGTGTGGATAAAGTTAAGTATTAGAAGATCAACTTTCATGATCTATAGCAGTGTTGGTCAATGAACAATTTTACGAGTTCATACAAATTAAGCTGAGTTATCTTTAGAAGCAGCTGCAATACATTAAGCAGGTTGTCTGAGACTGAATATGTGTGCTAATTTGCTTGAATATGATGATTTGATGCCTTATATTGATGGTTATGAAATACTTGCAGTCTGTATGATGCTCAATATTGCAAAGCTGAAACTAAAAATAAGATGAATCATTTTCAAACAAATTGTAGATTTCATTAAGTTAATTACTTTTCATTATTTCAGTACATATGTATCTTCAATTTTAGATTCACCCAATCTTAATATGTACATACATAGTTTTGCAATTCTAATTTCTTTACATATAATTTCTGTTAAGAAATTTTTGAAAATTGAGAAACTTGACAAATTCAAACGACAGTTCAGGAAGAAATTCATTTCAACGAAGTTTGAACTAGTTGAACTGCTTTTGAAGCCTTATTTATTATGGTGTGTTGATTTGTTAGTTGGTTCATTGCAACCATCAATTGAGAAAATTATAAGGGAAAAACAAGAGATTGAATTTTATGATGTGCTGTGATGTTCAACAAGTTCAAAACTGAACTCCCAATATCTTCGCTCAGAAATCAACTTGCTATGGTCAAACTACATTGTATTTTGATAGTCGTTCTACCTTAGCGTCTGTTTTTGTTGTTTGAGTCCATGAGGTAATATTGTTTTAGTTTTTAACTCAATTTATTTTCTTTGAATGCCAGTTAAAGGTTCTGTGTTTCAATCATTTCAAAATTTGCTGCTTTTATTTGTCTATTCAGAGTGGTTTCAACTGGTACCAAAAGTACTGTGTCATATGTCGAGAGAGATTTTCCTGAATTATTGAGAAGTGTATTCAAGCAGGTAATCGTAAATTGTTTGGAGTTTTTTTTTTAGCTTGTTAATAACTATTGGTTTGGTGACATGGTATAAAATTCAAATGTTTCAACACCCATTATATTTACAACAATTTTACTGCTTGATTAACTTTAAATGTAAATCTACACCTCAAATTTGAACATTCAAACTTACAAAATCTCTTCAAAGATAGAATTTAGTGGTCATGTTTGTCAAACTATGAAAAGCTCTTTGGAGCTTACGGTTTTTGATTATTTATTATAAGATATGTCAAATCATTACCCAATGCTCATCCACTTGGAATGAAATTCATTATTTCAAAATTTATCAATTTTGATGGTTTTAGGTCTGCTTAATTAAAAAGAAAGGATTTTAAGATTTGAGTATGTAGATAGGGACAATAACACAAACTAGAGAAACTTAAACTGCCTATGGATGTTACTCTTTAGATTATTTGATGTAATTTTAGCTTTCAGTATTTTGTTACTTGCTGGTGTTAAACAATTATGCAATTATTATGGCTAAATTTATATGGATGGTCAAAACCTATAAAAAGCAAAACATCTTCTGATGTTGAGGAATTTATAGAACTTAAGTCAATATCACTGTAAATAGTAATTCAATAATGACAAATAATGTGCAAAAATTCACGAAACAAACCAAAAAAAAAAAAAAAAAAAAAAAAAAAAAAAAAAACTATCACCTACTAGATAATGTTCATGAAAATAAATGCCACTATGTACTAATAAAACCCTTATAATCAGGTTTCACTGTCGTAAGAAATAACATCATAAAAAATCTTGAGAAAAGAACCATTATGAAGTTTTAGAGTTTCTTGTAATGACATCAGATCGTCTCAGTTTGACTTATAAACCACTTGGCTATTGGGTAGCTCTCTTCCTGTTTCCTTTTTGAGTTACAATATCACAATTTTTTGTTCCTCAGTATATTTAAGTGTTGAAGTTATCACAAACAATTTAACAAGATCAACTAACAAGGCACAACACAACTCTAATAGAGTTTGGACAGCTTTAAAACCTCGCCTAAAGAAAAAACTTGCCAGAATTTCTCAAATAGATTAAGTACAATCATCTCAGTTGAGTATTTCTAAGCTTCATCATAATGTGATAATAAATCTTCTTTTTGAGACCATTATGAGCTAAAATATAGTGTAACATCATTTAATTCAAATTCGAAAGGAAATAAATTTGAGTTGGAAAACCATTTTCATTTTTGTTCGTTTCAAATAGTACCAGTATAAAGAATTTTCTCTTCAGTTATTCAACAAAATTCAAGATTAGTTGTGACCAAAAGTTATTCATATTTCAAGGCAATTTTCCATAACTTTAAAGCTCTAACATCTTAAAAAAATGAAATAAAACTTCACTGCATTTGAATCATCATTCAACAATTTCTTTAATGTTCAAACTGTAAATTTCAAACCATTGAATTTCAATAATTCACCAAATTAAATATTATAAAATTATCAATGGCTATGTGCGTGTTCTTCAGGGGCAATCATCCACCAAAATAAAGCAGCTTTGAATTTTCAGTACCTTCAGTATTGTTGAAATTTCTAAGTGAGAATTGACTGAATAGATTCATTATAAATAATTCCTCTTTTAATCCACACAAAAAAAAAATTTGACTTGAGATTAGCACATAGATGTAAGAAAAACATGTAATAAGAGGTTGATTTAGAGTACTGTGAGTGACATGTCATCATTAATGTTGTAAATGCTCTTTCCAGTTTACTTGTTGTGTGTAATAATATATCATAATTGAATGTGATTCAACTATTTTGACCTTCGTGGTGTCTATGATCTGATTTCTAGCTCCTCTATCTTTGTAAGCAAATTAATATTGTCCAATTTAATAATGAGCAGTGAGCATCGTAAAACTTCTCATGAGAGTAATCAAAACACTCAATTGATTTGGCTATATCAAAGCTTTAATCCTACTTTAAAGCCAGAAATCCACTAACCCATACTCTAATAGACTTGTAAATATTATAGCTCCTAGTTCAACCGTGCAATTCCTTGAAATCTATTATAAGTCTGACCACTTCTTAAACAGCTTGTAAACAAGTTTAAAATTATAATTCACATTAAGGAATTTTAACGTCGAATTAAAAATATTTATGAATTTTGAGTCATGAATTACTAATAAGATTTTTAACTCGCCACTCAATTTGCCACACTGTAAAGCAATAAATATTTAGGATAAGTTTACTCGAATTGAATGGTTCTATTGAAAATTATAGCTGATTTATTTTATTTTGCTTTGAAATTAATTGAATAGCATTTTGAACCTGTTTTAATTGTAGATTGCTGATTTCTTATGATAAAATTTTTTTGAAACATTTATTTTTTATTGATTTATTGATTTATCTACTTTATTTGAATTGCAACTTAAAAACGCGATTATTCTATCAACCAATTTGAATCTTCTACTTTGACAAGAGATCTTAGATCGAATGAACATGAAATATCACCACCATTTGTAGATGATGAAAGAGTTTCAAATGAATCCGAAAACTATGAATTTTAAGATGAAGAATGGGACTTTGCTATTGAAAATCTGGAAAACAATGGAATGAATAACAATATTTTGAAAGATGAAGATGATTTTAGTCTTGAGAATCAAGAGGAATTTGTTCCAGTTGAATAAAGAATCAAAATTTATTAATTTGATATTATTTCACTAACATTTGTTGCTGTGGAGTAGTTCATTTTTTTCTCCAATTTGAAAATCAAAGATCGTGAAGAAAACAAAAGTATCATATCACAAATTCTCTAAAAATGATGTTTTCAGCAAGGCGTTTATCATCTTGATATTTGTACCAAAAAACATGAAATTATTGAAATTATTGAAATTTGACAAGTTTTGAAAAAAAAAATTGTTGCAAGTTCGAATTTCACTGGAAGAAAATAGTATGTAATGCATAAAATCTTAATCTTGCAGCAACATAATAAAATCTCAACAGTTGAAACTTAAAACTTGAAAAAGCAACACGCTCTTTTCCTTCTTTCTTTCTTTCTTTCAATCAACAAAATAGCCAGATAATAAGAATGTCAACCACTCCAATTGCGAATGAAATAGTGGATTACATCAAGACAGAAATCGCCAAATTGGATGACGAGTTGTACGAATTACAACATTCCATTTGGGAAAACCCTGAACTTAAATTCAAAGAATTCCATGCTCATAAAGTCCTTACTGAATACATTTCAAAACAACCAGGTTGGACAGTTGATACTAAACCTTTTGGAATGGAAACTGCTTTTATTGCAACTTTTGCTCATGAACCAACTAAAAACTCAACTGTCATCTCTTTTAACTCTGAATATGATGCTTTACCAGGAATCGGACATGCTTGTGGTCATAATTTGATTGCTGTTTGTGGTATGACTTCTGCTATTGCCACTTCAATTGCAATGACTAAATTTGATATTCCAGGTACTGTTAAATATTTTGGTACTCCTGCTGAAGAAGGTGGTAGTGGGAAACAATTTTTATTGGATTTTGGTGCTTTTAAAGATGTTGATGTTTCTATGATGTCACATCCTGGGAATGTTGCAACAAGAGCTGTTGTTAGAACTACAGCTATCACAATCTTTGATGTTGAATTTTTTGGTAAAGAAGCTCATGCAGCAGCTTCTCCATGGGAAGGTATTAATGCTTTGGATGCTATCAATCTAACTTATAATGCTGTTTCAATGTTAAGACAACAAACATTACCTTCGGATTTAATTCATTGTTGTGTTACCCAAGGTGGATTAGCTTGTAACATTATTACAGCTTATACTAAAGCTACTTTTGGTGTTAGAGCTAGAACTAAAACAAGATTAGAAGTGCTAGTTAATAAAGTTGAAAATTGTATTAAAGCAGCAGCTTTAGCTACAGGTTGTAAATATAAGATTACCAATGGTCATAGTGATTTTAACATGATCGCAAATGAATGGTTAGCTAGATCTTTTATCACTCAAATGAATAATGCTTTTAAAGATTCTCCTCCAATGGAAACTTATGAACAACAATATTTAACTGCAGATGTTGGTGCTTCTACTGATGAAGGTAATGTTTCATGGGAAATCCCTTCATTACATGGTGGATTTAAAGTTGATTGTGCTGTTGGTCCTCATAACCCAGGATTCACAAGTTCTGCTGGTACAAAACAAGGTCATCAATCTGCTATTGAATCTGGTATTGGGTTGGCTCTAACTGGTTTAGAATTATTAACAAACCCAGAATTATTGAATAAAGTTAAAGAAGCTTTTAAAAAGGACATTGAATTGGCTAATGCTAATGCTGGAGATGGTGCTCAAGTTATTGAGAAAATCTCTGATTTAATTCAAACTTGAGAATTTTTTATAATATTACACGTTTTTGTTTTAAAATTTACGTAGCTGATCACTGATGAGTCTTTAATTCTCCATTGTATTCCAATCATCAATTAACTACATACATTCATTCATACAGAACTATGTAAAATATTTGAAAATTTGATGCATTAAAAAAAAAAAAAAAAAAAATTGTTCAAAAATAGACTCAGAATTGAAATAAAACCACCCCAAAACAACTCGTTTTCAGCCAGATGCTGCTATGAACCTCATAAACTGATACTACTGGGTATTTTCAATCTGCACCTAAAATGTCTTGCGTTTCACGCAACTTGTTATTTTGTTTTATGTGTCAGATTTCAGCTCTTTGACACACTGTTTGGGAAACCACCATGCTCTTTTAAGTTTGATCTTTTACTACAAATTGAGGCCATTGAAGTTGTTTATCATGTATGAATGGTTCAATAATGGTTTGAAGATGATCAATCCAGCAATTTGATTATATCATCAATTCTGTTCAAACATTGAGATCTAATGAGGTTACTAATTATCACTTCATTCTATGTTCCAAATGCTCCTTTATTTCATGTTGTTTCATGTTGAACACATCACTTTCTAAACAAACTATTTAAATCTAAAGTTTAGCACTTGTTTTAAAAGACAAAATTTAAGCTTTTGAAATAAAGATAAAACATTCAAAGCTTTAACTTTAATTTAAGATGTTATTTCTTACAATTTTAACAATTTTTGTTTCAATTTCATTTGCTGCTGTTGCACCATTCACCAGTTTATCACTCACTCCAAAAACTTCAAGTAATGCTCCATATGCTCCATGGACAGTTGAACTTGGTTATAAAACTAATGATATTGGATTTGAAAAAAGTGATGGTGAATTTTCATTGAAGATGCCAAATGTTTACAAAGCTGTTTTTGTTGGTGATGATGGTTCTACTTATACTAAATTGAATGTTACTACACCTCAAATGTATGCTTTCCAATGCGAATTAATTTCAGGTGCTTATTTGACCAATTATTCTGAATTGAAATGTCATTTATTAAGTGATGTTTTTTCTGCTGGTTATCCATCTGGTGTTTTGAAATTTGATATTTATTTTTCAGGTCCAGGTGCTTTCCAATCTGATATTGAAGGTGCAAATTCTTTAACTGTTGGTGAAAATGTTTTAAATTGGGATTATTTATCAACTAACGTTACTTTTGGTGATACTCATGAACATAATGATTTTTTCAGATATTCACGTACAAGTACTTTAGGAAACATTGAACATTATATATTATTCCCAAAATGTTCTGGTAAATCATCTGGATCTGTCACTGTTAAATTTGCTTCTAATGATCCAACTCAAGGTGCAGCTGATTGTTCATCTGTTAAATCTTTTTTGTCCAGTGATTTCAATGAATGGACTCTTTTGAAATCTTATACATCAAGAGGAGCTTATTACAACTGTCATGATAGTACTTATTCATTAATGTACAACAACATTGCTGCAAATGAAAGAGCTGGTTTCACTATTTTACAAGACATTAGTGATGGAAAAGCTGAGTATCAGGTTGATGTCAAATATGACATCACTTGTGATAATGTTAAAACTTCCACTCGTTTCACAGATGCTTTAACTGTCGCTCAACCTTTAGCTACTGGAATTCTTAGAGCGCCTACAGGAAATAAATAAATTTAGTTCAACAATTTATAAATGAACAATTTTTTCCTATGAACTGTAATTTAAAATTTGATTCGAGTTGTAAATTAATGTGAATATGTAGATCAAATTGTTAAAAAAAAAAAAAAAAAAAAAAAATTCAATACAAAAGAAAACAAGATGTTGAAATCAAATCAATCAAAGCCTCGGAAATCTCACAAATGCAACTCAAAGAGCTCTCTTTGCTGCTTCTGGTACTAGCAACAACAGCCCGTGCACTGGATCTGGATCCATCAAGTCTGGAGTCACTACAAAAGGCCACCTCTTTAGTCGCGGATGGGTTGATGGATTATTATACAGGGCTAGACTATGGGCAAACCATTGGGATGTTCTCCGATCCATATTATTGGTGGGAAGCCGGTGGTGCATGGGGCTCGATGATTGATTACTGGTATTATATGGGCAATGACACCTATTTAAATGTGACTAAACAAGCGTTATTATATCAAGTTGGTGAAAATAAAGATTATGTTCCTTTGAATCAAAGTACTACTGAAGGTAATGATGATCAAGGTTTTTGGGGGATAGCTGTGATGGCTGCTGCAGAACGTAATTTCCCCAACCCAGATGCTGATCAACCTCAATGGTTGTATTTGGCTCAAGCTGTTTTCAATACAATGGCTGCAAGATGGGATGATGATCATTGTGGAGGTGGTTTAAGATGGCAAATTTTCAAATGGAATTCTGGTTATAATTACAAAAATTCTGTTTCTAATGGTTGTTTATTCCACATTGGAGCAAGATTGGCAAGATACACTGGGAATGAAACTTATATTCAATGGTGTGAAAAAGTTTATGATTGGATGTATGATACAGACTTGATTGTGGAAGAACCATGGCATTTTGTTTATGATGGTGCCAACATTGAAGATAATTGTAGCTCAGTGGTGAAATTACAATGGACTTATAACCAAGGGTTGATGTTAAGTGGTGCTGCTTATTTATATAATCTAACAGGTGAAGATATATGGTTGAATAGAACAAAAGGTTTGTTACAAAGTTCATCAGTTTTTTTCAATAATTCAATAATGTTTGAAGCAGCATGTCAAAGTTCAGGAAATTGTAATAATGATCAAAGATCTTTTAAAGCTTATTTTTCAAGATTTTTAGGTTTAACAGCTCAATTAGTACCAGAAACTTTTGATCATATTTATTCATTGTTAGAGAAATCAGCAGAAGCTGCAGCAGTGTCATGTTCAGGAGGGATTGATGGACATACATGTGGATTAAATTGGTGGTATGGAAGTTGGGATAATTTTTATGGATTAGGAGAACAAATGAGTGCATTGGAAGTGATGCAAAATTTAAGGATTGGTGAAGTTGCACCTCCATTAACAAATTCAACTGGTGGTACTTCTCAAGGTTCTGGAGCAGCAGGTACAGAACATTCATCTTCTGAAAAAGCTACACAACAACCTTTGAGTATTAGTAAAGGTGATACAGCAGGTGCTTCAATTATTACTTGTGTTGTTGGACTTTCTTTGATTGCATCTGCTTTATGGATTCTTTTATAGTGTTTTGAAAAATTATGTTTTATATTATAATGTTAATTTGGTTGTAGTTAAGTCTACGTCTAGTATTTGATCTTATTGTACTAGTTTGTGACATTTGATAGTATTATTATAATATGGCTACTTATAAGTACTACAATTAACTATCTAGAGCCACTTATAATTTAATTGCAGCTATTATTATAATTATAGCTCAATAATATTAATAATGTTATGTACGCAGTACTACTAGCTAGTATACCAAGTTATACGTATTATAATATTATAATTATTTATATATTAATTATAAGTGGCAAATGAAATACTTTAAATTAAAGTAATTATTATAAAACTATGAACAGGCATATATCATTAGCCACATATTAATTTATAATAATTTCATTACTACATAGTTATAATTTTGACTTATAGACTAAATTTGGTTATAAAATAACATTAATTTGAATTGACATGTAATAAACCAACTTTTTGAACTGATCAGTGATAACATTAAGCACTTCAGCCCAAATATAAGCAGTTTGCTGTATATTCTCAGTTATTTATCATCTTGAATAAAAAAGATCAACTGCGCCACAAGCAGTTATAAACAGTTGCTGCTTAGGGAAATATAGACGATAAGTATGTAAGGAGATATCAAGATTTAAATCGTAGTTCAACATAAATTATATCATCTCCCAATTTCACATCAGCTTTACATTAAAGAATGGAAGACTAGTCAGTAATAAGCAAAGAAGATTCAGAGTTTAATGTCATCCCATACGTCAGAAATCAAACTAGTACGAGACAATTTTAATGAAGAACATGATGTAAAAGCTTCTCAAATTTGTACAATTGTATGAAAACATATAAAGAACAGTCAAGAACTTGTGAAGTAGGAGCTTCTAATGACAAGGAAAATATAAAATTCTTTCAAAATCTCTACATTGAAAAGTTAAAACTCAGTAGCTGCTGCTGGGATATAAATTGCTGATATGTAGAAGAATCAAAAATAGATGTTTTACTAAGATTAAGTGGACTGCTGAAATACTAATGAAATTTAAGTAGCAGCTCATACAAAATATGGCAAATGCATGAAAACTTGCTGGAGGTGTTGCATTGATGATTGGAATTTGGATTCCATCATAAAATTTATGTACATACATATGTAAAAAAAAAAAATTAATTTCATTCTGGAATCTGTAGATTTAAAAGATAGCAAATGGGTGGATTAAAGTCCCGATGGGCAGACGACGAGGATCTTGTTGAACAGGCAGAGAGAGAAGATGAAGTTTCCAAACAGAAACAAGCACAGAAAGACATCAGTGGATTGGTGGTTTCGGAGAAAGGCAAACCTTTGGCTTCCAGATGGGCAGATGCAAGTGATGAAGAAGAAGTTAAACCAGTGAGCCCAACAAAGACTCCTAGAAGACATAAACATAGAAGCACACCAAAGAAAGTATCACAACCACACGCAGAGTTTGAAGAAGAGGAAGGGGAAGAAGAAGAAGAAGAAGAACCAACACATCAGATGACTGAAGCTGCTAAATCTTTTGCAGCTAGATTACGACTCAACCCTACTACTACTGAACAACAAGAGGACTGGGAAGACACAAATTCAGATTCAGAAGAAGAGGAACGTCCTCCACTTTCAGCAGCTGGCCAATCATTTGCATCAAGATTGAGAATGGGAGAAATACGATCAAATTTAAAACCAACTACTACACAAAAATCACAATCTAAACCAATTTCCAAATCTATACAAAAACCTTACTATAGAAAAATTTCAAAACCAGATCCACAAAAAGAAGAAGAAGAAGAAGAAGCACCAAAAACTGAAACTAAAACTATTGATTTTGAAGTTTTAAAAGAAAAACTTAGTAACATGTCATGGGTAGATGAAGAAGATGATTTTTAAAGAATTCCCAAAGCAAGCAACACATCCTTTTTTTCATTTCTATAATTCTATACTATTATTTCAAAAAAATCACCATAAGAATTTCCTTAATTTCTTCCCATTTTCATCAGTTGTAATTAAATGTGCTTTATCAATTCTTGCGAATTTCAAATGTTCATGTTCATAAACTCCTTTATAAACAACTTCACCTTTAATTCCCTCACTACTACTATTTAATATGGGAATTGTCCCCATGAATATTATATCATAATCATTTTCATTAGTTATTTTTTCATTTTGTTGTTTATCATTGTAGACATGAACTTCAAAATCTCCTTGTTGAGATCCATTGATTTTGCCCTTGATGTAACTAATTGGTTGTAAGAATTTTTCAGTGAATGGAGTATCATCAATTTCCACAGTAGCATCAACTATTTTAATAAAAGGTGCATTTGGAGATATTTTCAAACATTTAAAACTTGGGTTTTTGGATTGAGTCCATAAATTAAATTCAGTTGAATGAGCTAGCCTGATGGGTAGTTTGAAAATCGATTGTATATGTTCATCAATACTTAATCTTTCTAATAATTGCTCTTCAACTACCATTTGTAATTGCTCTATATCAATATGATGATGTTTATCCTCATGTTTCAAGATTTTAGGTTTGTTTGAGTTGTACCACACTGGAATGAAAGCATCTTGTTTCAAATGAAACACTTTATAACCAGAATATAAACCAACAGTGGTGAAAACAGATACCGAGATCATGGAAATCATTTGTAAAAATGAGGTTTTTGGTTTGCTTTCATTGATTGCTGATTGTAACAAATGTGAGAAATGAGATTGATTGTGGTGTCTATAGACATTTTTTGATTTGTTTCCTAGCAATTGTCTCAGTCTGTTGAACATTGCAGTTGTTTCATTGGGATCGTTGTAGAAAGTAGAAAGCAATTTGGAAATTTCGAGATTTTTTTTTTTTTATATTTTCCTTCAGAATTGAAAATTTCTACTATGTACAACTTGAATTAAAACTGAACTTTTTTTATTAGCAACACAACAATCAAAAGAATACAATACAATTATAAAACACACAAGAAATAAATAGAGAAAAAAAAAAATGAAACAAATGAATTAGCAGAGGAACCTTAGAAAACCCAATCCATGATTTTATTAAATTTCCCAATTTTACCAGACTTTTTCAATATTTCTTGTTCTTCTAAATACTGCAATTCATGTTGTTCAACTTCTTCCAACCCACTCACTAAATCTGCGTCTTCGGATCTAACGAATTTTGTTCTTTTGATCAATTTATAACCAATGTATAACACAATGTTCAAAATTGTCATCAAATAATATGTTAGGAAATTTTCCACTGACCATCTTCCTGGCATAAAAGTTGTATAACCAATAGCACCAACCATACAACCTGTCAGCACTAAGCCAAAGATTGCAGTATAAGGTTGAAACCAAGATTTATATTTGAATTGTGATTTATCAACATTTTGAACTTTGCAAGCTTTATAAAAACCCAAATAAGTTATACACATGAAGAAATAATTGCATAATTGGGCACCAGTACATAAATTAACAATCCAATTCAACACTTTTGCAGTTGAATCTCCCAATTGTAACAAACTTAATAAAGAGAATAAAAATGCAACACCAACACAAAAAACTGGAACACCTTCTTTAGTACAATATTGCAAAAATTTTGGAGCAAAACCTCTTTTGGAAATTGAATATAAAGATCTTGAAGAACAATAAACATAAGAATTACCAGCGGAAAATGCAGATGTGACACAAAGAACATTAACAATATGAGGTAAAATTTTAATTTTCATGTTATTCATTGCAATAATATATGGAGAATAAGATCCATTTGAAGTTGAACCAGAAGAAGCCAATGTGACTAAAGTTGGATCATTAGATGCAACAAGAATACCAACACTTAAAGCACCCAAAACATAAAAAACAGTTAATCTATAAAAAACAGATTTAAAAGTTCCAGCTAAAACTTTTCTTGATTCTTGACCAGCTTCAGAAGCAACCATTGCTAAATATTCTGGACCAACAATGGTGAAACAAGCTTTTGATAAAGCAGCCATAAACCCATGAAATCTTCCCATACTTCCAGTAGTTAAATATTCAACCATTGGACCTGGATTTTGCCAATAAGTGAAACCAAAAGCATGATGTTGAGGGTTCCCACCAACCATTGTAATAAAAGTGAAAAAAATTAATCCAATTGCTAATAATAATTTCCCAATTGATAAAATGAATTCAGATTCACCAAACCATTTAACAGCAAATAAATTTAATAAAGTATAAATGAATATTTGTAAACAAAAAGTTATAGCAGGAGAATAATCATCTCTCCAAAAATGAACCATACCATTAACAGCCGTGATTTCAAAAGGTATATAAACAGAAATCATAATGAAATAATTGAAACCAACAACAAATTCAAAACTTTCATCAATACAACGACCAGCCATTTGAATAAAAGGAGAAGAAACAGGTAAATAACAAACCATTTCACCAACACTTGCAGTAACACAAAGAATAACAAAAGTCCAAATGAAAAAAGCTAAGAATAAATTTAGAGGACCTCCATTTAATAAACCTGAAGATATAGTAACAAATAATCCAGTACCAATAGAACCTCCAATAGCAATTAAATGTAAAGTTCTTGAATTTAAAGTTCTTTTAGTTGAACCATATTTTTGATTTAAATTTGATTTTTCATTTAAGGAAGTTGATGATGAGTTTGAAGTGGATTCAGTTAAATCATCATCTGTATTAATAGAAGAAGTTTTAAGATCAAATAAATTCTTCAAATTATCCATTTTGTCATTTAATTAAAACACTATAATTTAAACAAACAAAACAAAACAAAAAAAATAAAAAAATAAAAACAAAATTAAAAAAATTTATAAGGAAAAAGGGCACTATAAGAGTTTATAAACAAATATAAAGTTGATTAAGATGAATTTTTTTTTTTTTCTCTTTATTTTTTTTTCAATAAGTTGCATATTAATTGATCATTTTAAAGATTTTGAAATTCTTAATGTTGATTAAAATGGTAAGTTTATGTATAAAGATTGAAAATTTTCAGTTAAAATGATGTATAGTTGCATGAAAGAAGTTTGTTTGAAAATTGAAAACTGGAGATTTAGTTTACGTTCTTTTCTTTTTTGAAAGAGTTTAAAGTTATAGAATAGACTTGAGAATAGATTAAAAAATGTCAGAAGTAGATTCAAATGATTAACACACACAGACAGACAGAGAGCATGTGATAAAGAATACTTGTCAAGTAGAGTTATTGTAAATGTAAGTTGAAAAGGGAAAAGAAAAAAAATTTATATGGACGTTGCTGCGACTGAAAGTGGGATGACTTCATGATTGTATTGCGTTCTTTTTTTTTTTTTTTCTTTTAGGAAGTTTGAACTGATGAACGGAGATTTGAAAATTTGGAGTTAACTACAAATATGTGAGTTCGTGACTTGTGACTCGTGACTCGTGAGTGGTGTAAGTAGGTTGGAGTCTTGGACGTATAGGAGTTGCAACGGTTTGATAGATTTTTCATGTATAAAACTAAAGTTTAAATGCATTTCAGACATATTAGAAAATTGACATAAAAATTTTTTTTTTTCTTTTTCCCATGGGAAATTTAATTTAAAATTTAAATCTCTTCTTCGACTTCGACTTAGTTCTAAGTTCTAAGGTAATAATTAGATCTGGATGTAAACAGAAAAACATCTACAATCAACTCTATAAACAATATCATTAAATAAAATACTAAAACCACAAACCAATAATTAATCAATTAATTATTTACCACACGAATTGAAAACCCACAATTTGGATACATCTATAAATGAAAATGAAAATGAAAATGAAAATGAAAATGAAAATGAAAATGAAAATGAAGCATTAATCATATTTCACACCATTTTATCAGAAGCATCTTCAGAATCAGCAACAGCTGGAGCAACATAATTGCTAGCAGCTTTTGAAGGATCAACTTCACCATGAATTTCTTCAGTTAATTGTTCCAAAGTTTTTCTTTTAGTTTCTGGAACTAATAATGAAGTGAAAATTCCAATCAACATAAATAATGCAAAAATTTCCATAACATGAGGTAACCAACAATTTTTTGGTTTACCTTGTTTTTTACAATTATGATTAGTTAAAGTACCTAAAACAGTTTGAGCAATGATTGCACCAATTTTACCTGAAGCAGCAGAAATACCATGAGCAGTAGATCTATATCTTGTTGGATAAGCTTCACCTGGAATAATAAAAGTTGTTGTATTTGGACCGAAATTTTGGAAAAATTGAGCAACAATGTATAAACCTAATAAACCATGAGAAGTTAAATGATGATAACCAAAACCAATACCACATAATAAAGCAGTTAAAATAACAAAACCACCAACTTGAATTGGTTTTCTTCCCAAAGTATCTAAAGTTGCCACAGAAGCCCAATAACCTGGAATAGAACCTGCACAAATCAAAATCAAATTACCAGCAGCAGTGTTGTATAAAGAACGATAAACGTTTTTAGAAGAAGCATAACCAATAGCTTGTAGAATGACAGCAGTATTTAAACCTAAACCATAATAAGCAACATCCAACATGAACCAAGAACCAGCAGTACCAATTAAAATCTTCATATGTTTCCATTGAGAAAAATGTCTGCAAAAATCTTTTAAAGAAGCTTTTGGAGGTGGGGCAACTTCAGCAATAGTTCTTTCAGTGATTCTTAATTGATGGATAGCTTCATCTTCAGCATCACCTCTTTCACCAGCAGAAAATTTAGAAATATCAGCAACACCTTTTTCAACATCATATTGAACATCTAAAGAATATCTTGGAGATTCAGGAATAGTTAATCTAAAATAAAGGGCAAATAAACCTGGAACAGCACCAAATCCAATCAAGATTCTCCACATTTGATCACAAGCTTTAATACAATCACCAGTACATTCTTCAGGAGTGTTTGCTCCAATTAAAGAATCTTTATAACCAGCAACACAAATGATAGCCACAATACCAGCCATTAATTGACCCCAACCTTGATTAGCGAAAACAGCACCCATAATAGCACCTCTCCATTTAGTTGTTGAGAATTCAGAAGAAATAACAGAAGACATTGGATAATCGGCACCAATACCAATACCTTGAATAATTCTTAAGAAAGTTAATAAAGCAGGGAATGAAATAGCAGCAGAAGTACCAATAGTACATTGAGCGACTGTTGCCACAATAATAATAATTAATTCAACACCATAAACTTTTTTACGACCAACAATATCAGCAATTAAACCAAAACCAAATTGACCAATAACAGTACCAACAGAAGTTGAAACTTTTAATAAAGTATTTGTTGAAGAAGGCATTGAACCACCCCAATATACATAAGACATCATTGTAATACCGATATTAATGGCAAAAATATCATAAGCATCAGTTAAAAAACCAACACCAGCAACCATAATAGTTCTAACATGATACCAACCAAAAGAAGCTTGATCGATTTTTTCTAAAGCTAAACGTCTTCTTTCTAAAGGGTCTTCAATATGAGCAAAATCATTTAAATAGTTATGGAAAGCAGAATTACCACCTTCAGTGATTTTAATATTTGAAACATCTTGATCTTTGATAGCCATGATGGATTTTTGTAGTTTTATAGAAATAGAAATAGAAATAGAAATAGAAATAGAAATAGTAGAGATGAGGTGTTTATATATAAGATCTTGTGATACAAGAGTTTTAACTAGCTGGGCAATGCATGCTTTACTGCCTAGAATTGAAGCAATAAGCAATAAGCAAATAGGTGGCCCACGTGTGTTGAATTTTCCAGTAAAATTTTAATTTTTAATTTTAATTTTATGTATGTACAGGAAAAAGGAAAAAAGAAATAAGAAAAGAATTGAATGATGAACTGGACAGTGATGATTTGATGAACTGGAGAGGAAGAGATGTTTGAATTGGTGGTAGTTTGTTATTGTTATTATTAGAAGGGAGGGAAAAAAAGATGCTTCCATTCAAGATGTTAGAAGTTTAATACCATGGTCTCAAGAAGAAGAAGAAGAAACGTGCACGGTGTGTGTTAACCGATTACACGTTCTTGTAGTAGCTACTAGCAGTAGTAAAGATCAAAAGACTTGTTACTTAATTCAAACACAGCACGTAAATCTACAATTCTTGGTGGAACCTTAGGTTCTTAACAATTCTTGTGTCTTAAGACTGTTAAGCTGTTGACTGTTGAAACTGTTGAAGCATGATTTACTATTTAATACTATCATATAAATATGTGGATTAATTAAGAAACACACAGAAATAAATATTTATAACGGCTCAAACACATGTATAAGAACATTAACTAATTCCATACTGTCATATATCCTACAAAGAAACATGTTATAAAGATATTATTCCATCCTATAAGATTAAACCAAAAAACAAGAAAAAAAATTACCAATCAACGTGCATCGTGCTCTACTAATAATCTTGAAATTTAGTTACAAGTGTACAGTTTACAGTATGATTAAAGTAATCACAATTCTACACTAAAAATAAATTAAATCATCCCAAATAAAGTGAGCTAAAATTTTCTATTCTCTTTGAAATATCAAAGTTACTATACAACCATCCTCACTTAAAACCATTTTATTATAAAAACTATTACTTCTTCGAAACAAAAAGAAACAAAAGGCTATTATAATTGTTTTTTAACCAAAGCATTGATAAATTCTTCACGGTTACCAGTAGAACCACCTTGAATGAAATGTTGGAATTTTCTGGCAACTCCCCAACCACCAGATGGATTGGATAATTTAAATGGCCACAAGAAATTATTAGCTTGTTTGAAATTTGGTCCAACAGTATAAATTTCATGAATTAAATCTTCAATTGAAACAATACCATATTTACCTAAATTAGCTTCAATGATTGCATTATCGGAAATAGCAATTCTTTGTTTGTTAACTTTACCATATCCTCTTTTATAAATCAATTGTCTGGTAGTTGATAATGATGGATAACCATAAGCAACATATGGTTCAACTAATCTTAATAATTCTTGAGTAGCTTTAGTTAATCTAACAAAAACACCAGCATTGATTTGTAACAATCTCAACAATTGTAAAACTTTTCTTGGTTTTGGTGGGATCTTGTTGATACCTTTGATTCTAACAACAAATGCTAATTTTGGTTGAGCATCAACATAATAAGAACCAGCAGCTTTAGCTTCACGTTTAGCTTCAATAACAGCACGTTCAGCATCATAGTACTCTTGGGTATAAGCTTTGGTTCTTTCGAAGATAGCTTGACGTTTTTCTTTGTTAGCCTAATATGTCTTTTGTTAGTACTGCTTTTATTATCAACATCATCATCATGAGAGAAAGAAAAAGAAAAATATCTTGTCAGCCCCGAAAGATGGTATAACTAACTGACAACATTGTCTCGTAAGACTAGTCGATCACATTAAAGGTCTTCATCACTAATATCTCTCTTTATCTTCAGTTTTAAATGGAAACTCACTTGTTTACGTGCAACTCTTTCAGCAGCAGCTTTTTCAGATAATTTAGCTTTAGCAGCAGATTTCTTTAAAAAAGATTCTGGAACTAACACTTGTTCAGCAGTGATAACTCTAGTTACTTTGTTAGCTTTTTCAATAAATGAAAAAAAAATACAATCGTAGATTCATCGAAGTGATAACCAATCATTCAATGAAGTTTTTATTAAGAGTTTTCTCATCTATAGAAGAATGGAAAAACTCTACCAAAAAAGAAGAGGTGAAGTAGTATGTTGTTCCATTGGTTGGAAAAGCAAGCATCTATCAAACACCCATGTCTTTTTTGGATTTAAAACCAATCCCACAATTAAAGAGTAAAAAATTAAGATTTTATCATATAATTGTTGGTTAAAAACCATATAGAATTGAGAAATTGAAATTGAAATTGAAAATTGAAAACACCAAGGATGAATCTATGTTTGCAGTTGTAAAACTTACTGTTTTGGAGTAGCCATTGTTTTGTTTTTTTGGATAATGAAATATTGAAAGTTTCAAAAGTATTGAATTTAATTTTTTTTTTTGTAATTTTGGAAAAATTTCAGTTAGTGAAAAATTTGTGTTGTGGTGTGGCATGCTGAGAATTACACCTAGCTTGTTTGTGTTAAGTTTGCATTGCTAGGTAATTATCAGTCTGGACAAAAGTCACACAAAATTACCAAATTAGTCCAGCACAACACCAAGCCCTAAATTTCAAAAATAACTTACCACGTGATAACCCTGATGTTTATTTATTTTTAAATTTTCATTCCCAAAATTCATCTGTTCAAAGCTCAATGATAATAAATTTTTATCTCAATTTAACCATTTAAACTTGAATCATCAGTTGAAAA
The DNA here is from genome assembly GCA_030573755.1 of Starmera amethionina. Classification (NCBI taxonomy): domain Eukaryota; kingdom Fungi; phylum Ascomycota; class Saccharomycetes; order Phaffomycetales; family Phaffomycetaceae; genus Starmera; species Starmera amethionina. The sequence continues at coordinate 21,143 of JAJMDW010000163.1, forward strand.
ATCACTGTGATCAAGAAACTACTTCTTAGATACAGTGATACACAACTCTTAGACTCCAAAAGATGAGTGCTGCTGCTGCTGTGTTGGATAGAGGTGTTCTTTTAGGACAAGAAAGAGATTATAATCATGTAACTGATAACAGATATAAACAATTACGTTCACAAGCAGATCAAGCTATGAGGAAAAAACAACAATTATCACAAGAATCTCAAAACGCTTATCAACGTGGTGATAAAGAAAAAGCTCATGAATTATCAGAACAAGCTCAAAAACAATCAATAATTGCCGATAATTTTAATTTCCAAGCTGCTGAATATGTTTTCATTGAAAATAATTCTGATTCGGATTCAAATGAAATTGATCTTCATGGTTTATATGTGAAAGAAGCAATTTATATCTTGAAAAGAAGAATCATTGCAGCAATTCAAAGACATGAATCAAAATTAGAAGTTATTGTTGGTAAAGGTTTACATTCAACAAATGGAATTTCTAAATTAAAACCTGCTGTTGAAGAATTATGTTCAAAGGCTAATTTCCCCAATCATATTGATCCCAAAAATTCTGGTGTTTTGATAATTGATTTAACAAACGCGAAAACAATCCCACAAGATTGGATCAATATTCAACCTTTATTTACTGCTAATATTCAACAACCTTCAAATTCTTATCAACAACAACAACAACCTCAATACCAACAACATTATCAAAACCAAAACCATTACAATCAGCAACAACAACAACAGCATACTAACAATAATGATCAAATCATACAAATTCTGAAAATTTTATGTATTTGTATCAAAAAATTATTATAACAAAAAGAACACTCTCAAGAATGTATAGTAAAATCTATGTAATATATTCATATAACTGTGAAATATCAACATCACCTAAGTTATAATGATCATAATCAATTTCATTAACATTTATATCTCGATAATTTGTAAAAATTTTAATTATTAAATTTAAAACAAAAATTATCATCATTATTAAACAAACCATCATTAATTTTTTTTTAAAACTAAACAATTTTTTACCATTTTGATTTGAATTTTTAGAATCAATAATTACAATTTTTTTCAAATTTTCAATAGCTAAATTTTGTTGTTTAATTTTTTCCAATAATTTTTCATCTTGTTTGATAACTTGTTTTACAATAACATTAGATTTATCATTGGCTTGTAATTCAGTTAGTTTCAATTGTTGTTTAAGTATGTTAATTTCTTCAACTAATTTTAAATTTTTACGTTCAATTTTTTGTAAATTTAATTCTAATTTTTCAATTTCAAATTTTTGTTTTGAAATAATTTCCTCTTGATATTTTATATCTTGTTCATATAATTTAATTTTGGAATTTAATTGTTTTATTTGTAAATGATTTGAATTTTCATTGGTAGAATTATTTTCTTCTAAAAATTCAATTATATTATCTCTATATTTAATTTCTTTTTCACTTGAATCTTGTAATGCAGCTAGTCGTCTATTAATATCATTACTATGTTTTGTTGAAGGTAGTGGAGTTAAAACGTCTTCATCATTAATGGAATTATTATCATCAATTAAAAAGAAATTTAATGGTTTTTGGAAAATTGATGAAAATAATGATTCTAATTGATTTTGGAAAATTAATTGATTTGATTCGTTCTGTATAAAGTTGCTCAATGATTGCAATTGTTTATTGTTTAAAAGACTTTGATATTTTGGGTTTAAAGAACTTAAAAATTTATTTAAATCTCTTCCATAAATCTGTTCAACAAAAAAAAAAAAAAAAAAAAAAGGTTAGTTTTTGATGAAAAAAAAATAAACAACTTTATAGTACCACATACGTATCCTTTCTCATCTTGATCCACAAACTTCCATGCTGCATCAATTGAGTTCATTTTTTTATTGCAATTTAAAATTGAAATTCAAGATTTGATTTCCAATAAAAAAAAAAAAAAAATAATTTATTTTCGCGTTTTTGAATTATGTCAAAAAATTTATGGATTTTCCAAACTTGAAACTACAATTTTTAAAAGTAAAAAAAAGCAAAACACAACACTTCGTTTCATTAGAGTGATGTTGCTCAAAATTTGTATTACAAAATTAGAATTAGAAGCAAAAACAAAAAAAAAACACCTAAATCAATAAAGCTAACAATGCAGCAGCACCCATAACTGAAGAACCAGCAACTAACATATTGGCACCACCTGCAGAACTTGAAGATGAAGCAGAAGAACTTGAAGAAGAAGAAGAAGAAGAAGCAGAAGAAGAAGCAGAAGCAGAAGCAGAAGCAGAAGCAGACATTGATCCCATGGAGGACATAGAAGAAGCAGATGAACTCATTGAATGTGTAGAATTAGCAAAACCACCATCAGAATGAGACATAACCATGGAAGATGAATGAGATTCAGCAGCTGAAGCAGATGCAATGACACTAGAAATATCAGCTGTAGTGGAAGCCTCAACAGTTTTAATTGAACCTGATTCTTCAGTGGTAGAAACACAATTACCACCAAAATTACAACCAGCATTTGGATCTTTTGTATAAGAATCAGTTAAAGTTGTTGAACATCTTAAAGTACCAGTTGGTTCAGTAGCCAAAGTTTTACATTCTGCCAAAGCTGAAGTAACATACACACCATAATATTTCCATAATGTCCAACCACAATCCATACAACTTGGATACCTATTCATAAATTTTGAATCCGAATCACATAAACATGTTGAATTATATGGACCAGAATAAGTATCAGAGCTGTTCGTGGAACAAGCAGCAGCATCCAAAATCAAAAACCCACATGCAGCATGACATGCAATTGAGGCACAATCATCAGCAGAAGCTGCCATAGCATAAGCTAATGGATCTGGATGAGCAATGGCATTAGCTTGAGCATAAGCATCTGCGAAAGCGTTAGCAGCAGCATCTGCTTGTGGATTAGCTGAACCCCAAGCATTTGCCCATGCCATTGGGTCTGCAATGGCTTCAGCATTGATTAATTTCAATATAGCAGCAGTGGAAATAAAATATTTCAATAACATTTGTGAAAAGAAGGTGGTTAAAAAAAGTGAATGTAATGTTAATCACAAGTAATGCTGTATGATAACTTGTAACAAGAAGAAGTGTCACTATTTAAATAGGAAAAAAAAAAAAAACATGGAGTGGAATTTTGGAAATTTTGATAAAAGGGTGTTTTTTGATGTAATTGATGAAGATGGTGTGAAAGTTCAATTTAAACAGTTCAAATTGACAGGGGATAAAAACCCATGAACTCACTTCAATAGTCCAGAAGCAGCAGATTTGCAGAGTTTCACTGTTCTTGTTTATATCAAAACCAGCTCAATTCATGATTCAAATTTCAAACTAGTTGATGGGATATCGGTTTTATATTTTTTAAAAAAAAAAAATGTCAAAAAAATAGGGAAAAAAAATTCCAACCAGTAACAATGTATTGAAGGTCCAGACTCTGAAGTTTTGAGTTTCAAAATTGATGCAACGTGAAATATTTAGTGTAAAAAAAATTCAGCTAAAATTGGACGATGATCACTGCTGTAAATACCATCAAATTTATTGTTCAAAACACCAAATCCAACCAATTGTCTTTTAATATCAATTCTTGAATCTAAGAAAATGTAATCAATAATTTTATCATCATTGATATCATCATTAAAACCAGTGAATGTATTAATAAAACCGTAATTAACTGAGTTCTCAATACTATGAACATTACAATCTTGAAATGTTTGAGAAAGTGTTTTATAAGCTTCTTCATGAGGTTCACTGTTAAAATCACCAGTTATTATAACCAATTTATTGTTATAAGTATTAGCAGTGTTAGTTATCAATTTAACGGATTCTTCTCTTGATTTAGGACCAATATGATCTAAATGAGTGTTGAATAAATTAAATTCCAAACCAGTAGACAATGATTTGAAAAAACCCCAAGTAACAATTCTTGTTTGATCTGCATCCCATCCAATAGACCCAGGGACATCAGGAGTTTCACTTAACCAAAAAACTTTAGATTCTAGTAATTTAAATTGAGATTTTTTAAATAAAATAGGAGAAAATTCACCTTTATCTTTCCCATCATCTCTTCCAACACCAACATAAGTCCAATCTTGATTACTGTTATCTTCATTCAATAGTTGTAAAATATCGTCCAATTGATTCTTCAAAACCTCTTGTAATGAAATCAATGTATCAGAATTAAATGTATTAAATTTGATACTTTTAACCACTTCAAATTTCCTTTCAGCCCATAATTTCTCAGCACCTTTGGCATTCTTATTATCGTATCTAATATTATGGGAGTAGACTTTTAACAGTAATTGCTTCTCTCTTCCAGAGTTCTTGAATGAACTTACAGTGGCAAATATGCATAAAAACAACACGAAAATTATCAGTTTTTTAGCCTTTGAAGAGCTTGAAATTCTCAGCCAATTTGTTTCTTTATTATCTGATGCATCTTGTCTTGCTAATTCCTCGTCTGTTGGCAGTCTAATCGACATTTTGCTGTTTTTGTCTTATTTTCTTTCATTTCAAACTTCAAAGAAAGAATTTAAATTTTTTGTTAAAAATTTGAAAATTAATGCGGAATCAAAAATTTTTTTTTAAATCCGATGAATTGTGTCAAAATTGTTAAAGTCAACAAGACTTGAGAAGTAAGAATGAAATGAAAGAAAGATTGGGAAGTAGATAGAACCACAAGTACTTGGTGGTATTTGGTGAAAAAAACCAGTTTTTTAATGGTGATTTTCAGAGAGAAAATTCACCAAATGATTTAACAGATGTCACAAAAAAACTGTTGTTGATGAGAGATGAATGTCAAATGAATCCAGGAAAGTCAGCTCATTCCCCAAAGGATAGATTAAATCTAGTGAAGAAAATATTAGAAATTTATGTCAATTTTTTACATTCACATGAATTATTTGGAATCAAATCTCAAAATGGTGTGGATACTGATTTCCATAAAGATTGTATTGACAAATGGTTATTAACAAAACAGAATGTATGTAAATTGTGTAACAAAAAAGGTGTTGTTCTTCATTGAATTTCTCGAGATGTTTTTACATTCAGAACTTAATATATTATAGGATTAAGGAATTCATGCTAATTATATTCTTCAGTGAATTACTCAAGCATGTAAAGTTCATATACTACAAAGGTTGGTTATGGATTTGCAGTCGCCTTTAGAATATATAATAATTGTTTAAGATATGAATCAAATCATTCACATTAAAGAAATAATGATTCGATGTCACAAAAAAAAACACAGAATTGATTGATACATTTACAAGATTCACTACCTATAAGAAAGACTGACGACTTGCAAGGCCAATTTGAGGTTAACTGTAACAAGCAGGAGAGATAATAGTGAGTAATGAATGGAAATATCCAAAGATTATGATCATTACTGACCTGCAACCTTTCATTACCGAAGAACCAGCATTCAAACTCAAACTCAAATCAAAACATTAACACATCAAGCGAATTATAAACCACTCCCATTGATACTTTAACCTATGATATATCTCACCAGTTCAAATAGTGTCCAGTGGACTTCAAAACGTTTTGTCCAACTTTGCTCAATTTTTTTCACAAAGTAAAAAGTTCTTTTACAACTGTGTCTAAGATCCTATCAAATGGATCAAAAAAAACTAATACTCAAATCAAAATCTATGCTCTATTGTAAACAAGTTAATAGCAAAATTATTCACCAACATAAATCTTGTGAATATGTCCCAACAAGAATCCACGGATGGAGGAGTTTTAATCACTATTTTCGTCACTGTTTATAGCTCTTTATGCAGGAAGTGTTCACCATCGATCATGAATAAATCAATAAGATATGTAGACAAAGTTGTTGTAAAATATAAAATAAAATAAACTAAAATTTTGATTTATTTATATTTCTTATCAAGATTTTTATTATACAACAAATGAAATGTCGGAGAATCAAATGATGCAAAAGAGCAGCAGCTATGGAGGTGCTACTTCACATGATATGCAACAGCAGAATACTGAACACCAGGAAATACCACACATTCCTAGAGCTTCAAAAGCTTGTGTTTCATGCAGAAAACAAAAGACGAGATGTTTCCCTTCCAGTGATTCAGTTGAATGTCTCCGATGCATCTCATTAGGGAGGATATGCAGTTTTCTAGAGACAGAAAATGGTGAAAGACAAGGCAACAATGGAGTTAAAAAAATGCGAATTGATCAAATTAGAGATTCATCGTTATTAGAGATTGGAAATAATGTGAAAAAGATCTTGACAATTTTAGAGAATAGAAATATATCTAATGGTGAGCAGCAGCAGCAAATTGATAATCATAAGTCACAACAAATTTTGGATTTCCCACCTCCATTGATTGAAGATAATTATTCATTTAGAAAAAATTCATTTATGTCAAGTCCAATAATGACAATCCATAATTCTGTCTCTAGACAAAACGAGCCATTATCAATCAAACAAATTTTATCTTCACTAACTTCTTCTACTACTACTAACAATAATAATATCAATAATGAACCAATTTTAAATGATTTGATAACGCAGGGGATATTAACAATTGATCAAGTTGTGTTATTGGTGGACAATTTTAAAGATTGTTATAGTAGATGGATATCTTTACCAAACTTCAATACATCACTAGAATTGATTGAAGATATCAGAAATTCATCCTCATTATTATTAGCAGTTATATGTTGTACTAGTCTTAGATATATTAATCATCCTATCAAACAAACAATCAATTATAAATTGTTATTACGACATTTAAAAACAGAATATTTAAAACAAATATCAAATTGTAATGAAAAAAATTTGAATTATTTAAAAGCTTTAGTGATATTATCAGTTTATGGGTATTCATTATCAAGTGATGAATTTATCATTGATCCATGGTTTATATCAGGTATTGCCATAAAAGAATTCTTAACAATTGATATTAAAAGTTCATTATTAGATTTAAATAATTTAAAAAATCTATCAAATTCATCAATTAATGGTAAAGAATTAGAAATTGAAGAATTTACAAAATTATCAAATTTTAGAATATGGAATCATATTTGTTTAGTTCATCTTGTTAATTGTGTTTTCAGTAATAGAATGTGTATTTTAGATGAAATTAGACTTGATCAATCAAGAAATTCATTAGATTTAACAAGTACCACTAATTTTGATGGAAGAATGGTTAGTGAAATTTCATTACAACTATTAGTTTATAATTATTTACAATCAAACCCTTTAGAATTTGAGGTTTTTGAAAATGATATTAAAAATTGGTATGAACAATGGAATTATTTATTTAGACAACCAACTTTACAATTTGTTGAATTTGGGTATCATTATGCTTACATTGTTGGGATAAATCATTGGAGAAGTCATTTTAGAGATAAAGAAACTACGTCGTCTAATGATGATGCCAATGAAAATGAATTAGAAATAGATTTAAAGATTTATAAAGATGATAAAGTTTTAAATCGATTAATTTATCATTGTTTAAAAATTGTGGAATTTTTAACTAATGAGATTAAAGATGATTTATTTTTCTTGTGTTTATCAGATCAAATTCATCTTTGTACAATTTATGTGTGTTTATTATTTTTAAAATTGATTAAAATCAATCAATTATTAATAGGTGCAACAGAGTACCATCCATTCACAAATGATCAATTGAATGGGTTTATAGAAAGGATCAGAATCATAGTGAAAAGATTCAAGGCAGTTAGTATTAACAGAACAGATTTGATGAATAAATATGGTGATTGTTTACAAGAGGCATTGGAGGAGTTTATACAAGAGGTTAAACATATTTGAAAAAAAAACAAAAAAAAGATATATTGTATATTCCTGTAATTTGATATAAATAACTGTTAATTGATGAATCAATTAACAATGTTTCTCTTATTGAAATTGTAAAATACTAGTTTGAATTGATTTGATGATGATGGGTTATTTTTTTTTTCTGTGAGATTTTAGAAGAATGGAAAAATCTATTTCTTTGGGTCTTTGATACCAAGGATGGCACGACCAGTGTACCAGGCACTTAAACCCATGCTGACCCAGAATAAACCCCAGTATGGGTAGATGTAATATTTAGATCTTGGGTGTCTCATCCAAATTGGTTTGGTTGAGCTTTGGAAAATCTTTTGCATAGCGATAACGTGGTTTGCCACTGGATTTGGGAGTTAGTTTTTTTTTCTTTCTGTTTTATTGAAATGATTCATCTAGCAGCATCTAATTAATGTTGGTTGTACTCACTTTTGTCTGTTTGTTGTCTGTTTGTTGTTACAATTGAATTGCGCTGTAAAATTCTGAAATTTTGAATTCAAGTTAAAAAAACCAAAAAAAAAAAAAAAACAGTTCATTTTTGAGCTCAGCCAATCAGAAAAACAAGAAAAAAAAATTTCTGTCTTGGGAAGTTTTTTTTATTTTATTATTTTTATTATTAAATGATTATGTCAGCAGATTACTAAACAATTAGTAAATATTGGTAAGGGACACACTACAATAAAAGCAGTATTTAAGCATCATTAAAATTAACATTAACATTAAAATAAAATAAAATAGAATATAAAATAAAAAAATCATCTGTTAGCATTTCCAAAAGCCTGATTCATCTGAGTTTGCATGTTTCCCATTTGTTCACTCATAAACCTGGAAAATGCTGCATTATCAAAATTACCATTAGAATCCAAAAAATTGTTGTTTGGAGGCATACCACCACTTGTTGATGTTCTTGTAGTAGTATTTCTTGGTCGACCATTATTTCTAGTATTATTTCCAGCATTATTAGCATTGCCACTATTACCACCAGTGGTTGTAGTTGTACCTCTTGTTCTGTTTCTTTGTCCTCCTCTTCCAAAAATTGATTGTGAAAGTCGACGTAACTGTGATGTAGCTGCTTCTGCACCTGCTAATCCTGCTGATATTGTAGAAGCATAGAGTGAAGGATCCAACTGATTAGCATCGGCCCCATTAATATGAATTGTGAAATTTTCTGGTAATCCAGGTCCTCCCGCATCAGAATCACTATCAGAATCCACAACTCTTGCTCTTCTTCTTTGTTCTCTTCTCATCGTATTATTAGTCTCCCGTTCAATTGCCTCATCATCAATAAAAGAATCATCACTATCACTCAAATCATCAACAACATCTTCTTCCCCAGTTTCAAATCCATCATCACTATGAAATCCATCATCTGATTCATCACTATTATCAGCAAACCTAGACATCAACCTAGTCCCACAATTATCACAAATACGTCCATGAACTTCCCAATGACACTGACTGCACCTATTAACACCATCACTATTATCAATCAATCTTCTACCTCCTAATTTCTTAAACAGTTTTTTAAACACTTTATTTTTAGACACATCTTTTTGATATTGTGCCAATTTAATCTTTTGTTCATCATGAAGTCTTTTACTCCCTAGAGCATCAATCGTATCACAACGTTCCAGAATCGATAGTGTTACACTTTGTAAAGGGATGTTCAAATATGGAATGTCCTGAATAGTTGCTCTGCAACTTGGACAACTATCATTTCTATCCAACCAGGGGGAAATACATCCATAACAAAAATTATGACCACATCTGGTAATAAAGGGAACAAACATATGGTCCTGGCAAATGGGACAAATGGTTGTCTCAATGAATTTTGAAACTATTTCTTTGTTTGCATTCTGCACTTGATTTGCAGACTTAAAAAAAAAAAAAGTTAGTATTTGTGAAGAAATTAGAAGACTAATCTTAAATCTTAACATGCAAAACGACGAACATCTTTTTTAAGAATTTCCTGCATTTTTAAACTCGAATTCTCGTTGATTATAATTTCAGTTGATTTGATAAGGATTTGAAAATAAATTTATTTTAACAAGAAAAATAATTTTTTTTTTTGTTTTTGTTTTTCATGATAGTAACGAGAATTAATTTATAAGTAAAACATGAATTCTACAATAAATTTTATACTCTTTCTAGTTAAAAATTGAAGGCAATTCCTAATCAAGTAATAAAATTTCAATCAACATAGTTGCTTATTCCAGAAGCAACAGAGCAAGAATCATCATCATCATCATCATTTCCATTCTGTGTTTGACCATCATTTTCTAGAGCTTGAAAATGAGAAATAACCTCTTCAAAATTATCCATCCAAGCTTCATCACAGACTTGAATATGTGCTGGCAATAAAGCTTTTTTCTCTAAATAAAAATCCACAAACATTCTTTTGATATTGACATTTACATTTGGCCATCTTTTCGTTAACTCTAAAATCATTCTTTTCGTTTCTGGTGTAATTGAAGAATCTTCATCTAAGGATCTTTCAGTTGCTTTTAAAATTGATTCAATATCTCTATTGTTTAAACTTGGCTCATCAACAGTAAATACATCAATCTTTCTAGTAACACATTTAGCACTTTCAACTATAATGTTTAAACAGGCTTCAAATTGATGTTCACAAATAAAAGGTGTACTGGATCCAGGATTCCTTCCTTCTATAATCTTATTTGCAAATATAATTCGAAGTCTATAAGATAAATTTGGTTTCAATTGTTTGGATTTAAGAATTAAATTCTTATAAGTGGTATCTCTGAAACTACTAAAGAACAAAGTTTCTTGTACAGGACCAATCAAATTTGATGAACCTAAAACACTGGCATCTGAATGATAAGGATTATAAGTTTCAGATTGCCCTTCAAGGGCATTTTCAGTGAAAATAGTTTCATTGAAAATCCATAATCTTACATTTTCTATATCAATTAAGTCATCAGATATTAAAGGTAATCTTGAACGATTCTTCTCATATTCTTCAAAATTTGAAAAAATTTTATTTTCTTCAAATCTATAATCTGTATAACGGTTGAAACCCAAATTTCTATGACTTTGAATTATACCACAATGAATATGAGGAAATCCTAAAAACTCATCATCTTTAATCATATGTCTTGAGAAATCATCTTGTGCCAATATAACATATCTAGTACCAAAGTCATTAACAAAAACTCTTATATCAGATTCATCTCTAGAATATAATGAAATAATTTCTTTAAACCGATCTGGAACAATTCTAGGAGTTTCCTTAGTAGAAGTTTCTTCAGATCCAAGAGTAGATTCTTTCAATCTTTCTTCATGTGCCAAACTCCATTCTCATAAGCATCATAATTCGAATAAACTCTATGAGGAGGAGCTTCTTCTGATCTGGAATATGAAGTTTCTGAAGACTCTCCGAATTCAGTATCTTCAACTTTGAAAAATAATCTAACATGACGAAGACTAGTTAAATCACCTTATGGAACTTGAACAGCAAAACCTATTCTTGCATAAATAACTCTTTCATTTGGAGCAATAATATAAACAGTACCATCGTCAGCCAAACCGAGACTTTGAAGAAGTCCCAAATTATTTCTCATTTCTCTTGATACTTCTGGCCCACTCTCATCTTCCAAATTGCTTCTCAACTGTTCTAAACTTGTGAATCCGGTATATTCCTCCTCCTCCTCCTCCTCTTCTTCTTCTTCTTCTTCCTCATTATGATGGTGATGAACATCAAGGAATGGAAGAAATGGTGATAAATTTCTCTCAAACAGCACACAACAAGAAGGACAGATTTCACCTTCAGTTCTCTCACCACAAACCATACAATCATATCGTTGAACACCATTGAGTTTACCACTAAATAACAAGTCATTTTTAAGATCTTGTTGATATCTTTTAATTTTCTCTTTAAATTCTTTCTTAAGTGTTTCAACTGCTTCACCACCTTCAGAAATCACTGACTTTAATAAAAACTTCATGTGGTTCTGAAGACTTTTATTTGAATATGGTATCTTAAAAATCATTGTTCGACAAGTTGGACATGTATCATTCTCTTCTAACCAACTGGAAAGACACTCATAGCAGAAGTTGTGACCACATTTGGTCAAAAAGGGCACAAACATATGGTCCTGACACACAGGACATACTGTTTGATCAACGGCCTTTAACACAAATTCTTGAAATGGATCCTATTAGTTGGTTGGTTATCAGTATTTCAGCAAAATGATAAATTGAATTAAGTGAACTATCAAAAAAAAAATAGATATATATAAAAAACACACTTTTTGCTCCCTCAAAATACTCTCAATCAAGGAAACCATCTTGAAATTCAACGTATACGGCCAGATCTCAGTACAACTGAACGATCAATTGGGGAGGTTTTGCATCATATTTTGGATTTGATATTCAAGATTTTTGAATTCCAATTTCCAACCAATTTTTTTCCTTGAAAGAAAATTGTAGTCGATGGTTCGAACTTCGAAAGAGTCAATTTTACTGAAATAAAGATCATTAAAGTGACTACAAGGAAAACAGTCAGGTAAGAAGGGTAAAGATTTAGTTAATCCCATACTATTCTAATCAACAATATCACTGATATTCGAAGTCACTGATGCACCATCATCTTCTTCCTTAGCAGCATCAATATCACTTTGTTCTAAACCAGCCAACATCCCAGGGAGCATATCATCATCAATATATTGAAGGGTTGACCCTGGTTGTCTGGAAGAAATAACCATTTCTGCAAATATCATTCTCGTTTCAAATGATAAACTTGGTTTTAAAGATTTGACTTTAAAATATACTCGTTTAAGTTCTGGATCTGTTATCTTTTGAAAGAATGTGTTCTCCATAAATTGGTCATAAGTATCTGGTAAATCATCCATTTCAACAAATAATCTACTACTTCTATGAGTGTTAGAAAACGCAGCTTCTCTCTTGTAAATAGCAAGCATATCTTCATCTTTGGTACTAGCTTCAAGAGGTGAATTAATGATTTCAGATTGATAAGCTGTTAAATTTGGATATATATCATTTGGTTCAAAAACATAACAACTATAATCTCTAGCATTTATATTTCTTCTCATTTGGGTCAACCCTGCAAAATAATGAGGATTTTCCGTGAACTCCCCTCTTTCAATTGGATGCCTTGTTTTTTTATCTGGTCCAATGATAAATCTAGTATCAAACTGATTAACATAGACTTTGATCTGGTCTTCCCATTCTTGAGTGTATTCTTCCCCAAATGCTCCAAATCTCGATTTGGCTCTTTTCGATCTAGTTGAGGTGGATGGTTCAACATTTACAGCACCAGTTGAAGAGTTTGCTGCAATAGCATTACTGTCAAGAGAAGGTGTAGAATTCCCTCCTAGCTGGATATCAGCAACAGCAGCAGCAGTGGTGCTAATACTTTCATCATCATCATCATCATCATCATCATCATCATCATCATCATCATCATCATCATCATCATCATCATTAGAATCACTCTGCCCTTCCATGGCTCTCTCGTGTGCAATACTAATACCTGAAATGTAATTCAAATAGTTTGAATGAACTCTATGATCTGGTTCGCCCATTGCATAACTGTATCTTGTTCCTGATTCACCCCAAAATTCGATATCATCTCTATCAAGATATTGTCTAACATGTTTAAAATTCATAAATTCACCATCTTCCAAATACTCAATTTCAGATTCTGGTGGAAACAAAAATCTTTGTCTATTTGGATCAATGTAAATAGTTAAATCATCAAACCATGGATCATCATATCTTAAACCATATTTCCTAATGAATCTAGCAATCCCTGGATCTTCATTTCTAGATAAAAATTCACGGTTGTATTCTAAATTTTCACGTCTCAAACGTGCTATTTCAGGACTCACTTCTTCACCTTCGCTATCAATAATATCACTGTCATTCCAAAAATCCTCCTCGTCCTCGTCTTCAGCTCCAGATTCAAAATCATATCCACAACGCTCACAATGGAAAAAACGACGAGGGGTATTGCAGTTAGGACATCTACCTTCCTCAACAAACATACCATTAAATAACTGGGAGTGCTGTTCTTTAGCTTTGAACTCCTTTAATGCTTCTTCACGTTTTTTCTGTAACTCCAAAGTCTTTTTTGGATCCACTTCTTTTGCCAATTCAAGAAGTGATGCTACCAAATCTTGTAATGGTATATTTAGATATGGCATATCGTCAATTATCTCTTCACATCTTGGACATGTGTCTTCGTACTCTGTTAACCAATTATCAATACACTTTTTTTTTATTTTGTTAGTTTGTATACAAAATTGTGAATTATAATAGAAGAAAACTCACTGAGTAGCAAAAGTTGTGTCCACATTTGGTCATAAGCGGAACGTACATGTTGTCTTCACAAACGGTGCACACAGTGGATTTTGCAAGTGTGGATGCAATATTTTTGAAGGTGTTCTATTTGATTTGATTTATTGTTAGTTGCATTCTCATTAGACAATTAGTCCCATATTAAAGGAATGTACGCACTTGGGATCCATTAAGAATACTTTCAATGGAAGAGCTCATTGCAGTTGATTATCAGTAGTGGTGGTGGTTGAGAAAGAGGTTGAAAGTTGGTTTAATTATGCAGAATTGTATGTAATTTTGCTTTTTTTTATCTACAAAAGTTATATGTATGTAGTACTCTTCTAAGCTAAAATATCAATTCAAGCACTGTTATACAAAAGCAAATTCAATTAGGCCGACAATTAGTAATTTCAATCATTGCTTATTCGAGAAGCAACAGAACAGTTCTCAACTTCCCTCCTATCTTGATCCTCATTATTTACTAATGCATACTCGCACCAACTGTATGTGAAAACAGTGTCTTGCTTACCTTTGAATTGAAATGAATTGAACTGCAAAATATTACTACGATATCTGAACCATTATTTCAGGAATTAACTAACCATCTTGTACTCGGTACTGAGCTGAACAGTTCACCTCCATTTACTGTTATATCCTCTTCCTCTGTAACTACCTCTTCCCCTTCCTCTGAATCCATTACTACCTCTATATCCATTATTCCCTCTGTGTCTAAACCTACCTCTTGAATTATTATGGAGAGCACGAGCATTATTTCTCTCTTGTTGAAGACGCTGTTCTTCAATCTCTTGCTCACGTAGTTGTCTAGCCTCTTCTTCACGTTGTCTTTGAAGCTGCTGCTCGCGTTGTAGTTTAAGTTCAAGTTCTCTTTTTTTCTTAATCTCTTCTTCACGCTTTTGTTGTTCGATTCGTTTCTCATGTGCAACACTAATATTTGAAATATAGTTGAGATAGTTTTTATAAGTTCTATGATCTGGTTCTCCTGGTGCAAACTTATATTTGATTCCATTTTCTTTCCAAACAACATTATCATTAGTCTCAAAATACTGTCTAATATGACGAACATTCATAAATTCCCCATATTCTAAATATTCAGTCTCTGATTTTGGTGATATCACATATCGATGCTATTTGTATCAATGAAAACTTTAACAGTATTAAACCATGGATCATCAAATTTCAAATGATACTCTTTAAGAAATCTGGCAATACCTGGATCATCATTTCTTGCTACAAATTCGCGATTATAATCAGCAAATTGACGTCTTAAACGGGCTGTTTCAGGACTAATAAATTCACCATCACTGTCATAGTACCCTTCATCATCATTAGAATCCCTGGAGCTTGATAATTGTTCATTCAATCCATTTAAATTTCCCAAATAGTATTTGCAATCTTTACAAAATTTACCTCTAGACATATTATTGCATTTAGGACATCTAACAATTGCAAGAAACTTTCCTTTAAAATATTTATTATCTTGAAGATCATATTTATATTTGGCAATTTTACCATTACGTTCTTTTTGTAATCTTGAAGCCTTTTCTGGATCGATCTCTTTTAACGATTCAAGAGCCACTGAAACAAACTCTTGTAATGCTAGATTCAAATTTGGCATTTCTCCACGATCATCTTTACATAATGGACAATCATTGTGATTTTGGAACCATTTGCTAATACACTTCCTTAGTTAGTGGGCATCCATTGACAATTACAACAGCAATTAGTAGTGGATGATACTCACTTCATAACAAAAGTTATGTCCACAGCTTGTCATTAGTGGTACATACATGTTATCATGACAAACAGGACACACTATGGAGGTGGTCACTTTGGACACAAGATCTTTGAAAATATCCTGTTGTATTGTGTGTTAGGTTCAACTTCATTCATGAGCTAGCTCTCAATTGACACTCACTTTGTAGCCACCAAAAATACCTTCCATGGCCGATGATGACATTGTTGTTGCTATATAAACACTTTGAGTAGTAATAGTTGTTGCTATTGTTGTGACAAACAAAGTTGGGATCAATTAATTGTCAGGAATTTTCCTATCTGATAATTTTTGACGTAGATAAAAAAAAAAAATTAGCTTTACAGCTTGATATTATTTATGTTACTTAATTATTCACCGTTTCTCGTACTTGATTGAAAGAAGAGTAGAAATACAATTCTAATTATTCATCAATCCATTTCTTTAAATCACTAAACTAAAAACATTATTTACAAACCTACTCCACAATAGTAAATTCAAATTGTTATCGAAACTCACAGAAACATCCCCATAATCATCCATCAATTTCGATGTTTTGACCACGGTCTCTCATGTAAGATGGGAAATCTCTAATCAATTGTTCTTCTGATTTTTTACCAAAATATTGCTCAATATAAAACGATCTAGCATAAAAAGAAGCAATAGGAACTCGTTTCCCCAACTCGACAACAATTTTTTTCACCTTTGGATGAATATGAAATTCCTTCAACAATCGATCATCATCTGCTGTAGCATTGGCTGCAGAAGAATTTCCTGAATCATCATCATCATCATAGGCTTTTTCCTCAATATTATTCTTTTCTAACTCATCTAACATTCCAAGTACCATACTATCATCTATATATTTGTAGCTAGACCCAGGTTGTCTTGAAGCCATCACCATTTCTGTAAATATCATTCTCACTTGAAATGAAAGTGTTGGTTTCAAAGAAAAAACTTTTATATGCAAATTTACATGTTCAGGATCTCTTAATTTTTGAACATAACTGTTTTCTATAAAACTTTCATAAGTGTCTTGAATTTCATCAATTTGAATGAAAGAAACTGGATGGATATTTGCTTTTGTAAATTCAGCTTCTTTTTTGTAAATATCATTAATAATCACATCTCTTGTACCAGCTTCTAAAGCTGAACAATATAATCTTGTTTCATATACATCTGCATTAGCATATATTTCTTGTGGTTCAAAAATATAATAACTATAATCTTTAGCATTCAAGTTTCTTCTCAATTGAACTAAACCAGTGAAAAAATGAGGTTTCTCTTGAAATTCAAATAATTCAATTCTATGTCTTGTTTTATTATCTGGTCCAACAATATATCTTGTTCCAAATTGATTGACATAAACTTTAATTTTATCTTCCCATTCTTGTGTGTATTTCCCACCTAATCTGCCAAATCTTGAACGAGCTCTTTCGGAATTTTCCACTTCATCTCTGCTAGATTGTTCTATCATATCTTTCTCATGAGCAAGACTATATCCAGTAGCATAATTGTAATAATTTGAATAAACTCTATGATCAGGATCCCATCTTGCAATACTATGTAGTTCTCCTTCTTCACCCCAAAATTCAATATCATCTTGATTATAAAATTGTCTTACATGACGAGCATTCATAAATTCTTCATCTTCCAAATACCTAATTTCAAGATCAGGAGCAAGAACAAATCTTTTTTTATCTGATTGAATTTGAATAGTAATACCTTCAAACCATATCATATTTTAAACCAAATTTACGAATGAATTTAGCAACACCTGGATCATAATTTAGGGCTAAGAAGTCACGGTTATATGCTTCATTTTGACGTCTTAAACGTGCAATTCTTACAGTCACTTCTTCACCATCAGAATCATAATAATCTATCTCATCATCATCTTCATTTTCAAAATCATGACCACAATAATCACAAAAACGAGTGCGACATATGACATTACACTCAGGACATTTATTAGCTTTTTGGAACCTACCATTGAACAACTCGGAGCCATCTTGGAAATTTTTAAACTCTTTTAAAGTTATTTCACGTTTTTGTTTTAATTTTGAAGCTTTCTCTTTGTCCAACTTCCCCGCCAATTCAACAAGAGATCCTATAAGATCTTGTAAATAAATATTCAAATTTGGAATGTCCTCAATGGGTTCATTACATGTTGGACATGTACCATCATAAGTGTCTAACCAATTCTCAATACACTTTTCAAAAGTTAGTAAAACAAAACAAAACAAAACAAAACAAAAAAAAAAAAAAAAAAAAAAAAAAAAAAAAAAAAAAAAAAAAAAAAAAAAAAAAAAAAAAAAAAAAAAAAAAAAAAAAAAAAAAAAAACGATCTAATAAATTTGAAGCTTAGTAGAACTCACTGAATAGCAAAAGTTGTGCCCACATTTAGTCATAAATGGAACAAACATGGTGTCTTCACAAATCTCACACACGGTGGACTTCACCAGTTTGGAAGTGGCGTTTTTGAATCGGCCCTGATAAAAAAAAAAAGTTAGTGTTTGTTTGAAAAAAGTGTGCATTTTCCTGAGCTTAGAAATTTTACTTCGTATTTAGCAAAGATATTTTCAATAGAAGAGCTCATTGCAATGTGATCAATTTTTGAAATGAAACAATCAATTTTGGTTTGGTTTTCTCTACGCGTTTTTTCTACTTTTTTTAAAAATAAAAAAAAATTTGGTGTGCAAGTCACATGACACATAGTGAAGAATGAAAAATTGATGATTTATCAATGAAGCTGTTCACTAGTAAGAAACAAGTTCCAACATGACCAGTTGAGACGTAAAGAAAGAGAATCATAGCATTATCATCATCATGAATAACTAAAAAAAAAAAAAAAAAAAAAAATAAGCACACACACATCAGTTAAATGATTATCAAAACCATTCTTTTCAGTCAACAATATCACTGATATTGGAACATACTGAAGCACAATCATCATCACCAGCAGTACTGCCAGAAGCTTCCTGAGACATTTGCTTCAAGAAAGATGGGAACTCCTTTATTAAATCTGCTTCTGATTTCTTTAGAATATTCTCTTGCGTATACTTAAATCTAACTTGAAAACCAACATCTGGATTTTGTTTGCCTAATTCCAATATAATTCTTTTAACGTCTGGAGCAAGAGCCTTACCAAAAGTTTCTAAAATTCGATCATCATCATTTGTAGCAAAACTATGTACAGCTCCCGGTGTAGGTTCGTTTCTAATTCTTTTCTTTAAATTATCAAACCCAAATAAACCACGTTTATGATCTTGATCCACTCGCTCCAACATTAAACAAAGTGCTTCATCATCCATATATGGAATTTTATATCCTGGTTTTCTAGTTTTCATTACATTTGATGTGAAAACCATTCTTAATTGAATTGGTAGATTTGGTTTCAATGACTTGACTCTAGCAAATACTTGCTTAGTTTCTTCATCTGTTACTGAACGAAGATAATTTTCTTCAAGAAACTCTTCATAAGTATCTGGTAATTTTTTGAATCCCAAAAGTGGTTTACCATCAGTGTTATTAGCTTTTGAAAATGCAGCTTCTTTGCCATATATATCATACATGATTTGATCTCCCATTATTACATCAACATTAACCGCACGATCAGATCTGTTCTGATAACTAGCCAGATTGGGATATATTTCACTTGGTTCAAATACATAACAACTATAATCTTTAGCCAGTATGTTTCTTTTCAACTGTTTAAAGCCAGTAAAATAATGGAGTTTGTCAACAAATTCATTTGGTAAAATCGCATATCTTGTGATTTTATCTGGTGCAACAATAAACCTGGTATCAAATTGATTGATGTAAACTTTTAATTGATCTTCCCATTCTTTAGTGAACTGTTTTCCCATTGAACCAAATCTGGACGGGGATCTTTTTGGGTTTTGGGGATTGGATTTCATTGAGGGTGTGATTCTGTGTTTGTGCTGTTGAACTCTTTTCTTTAAGGGTTTGAAAACTAGAATCTTGAAATGAATTACTTATTATTTGTATTTTTTCCCAGTAAGAAACCAATATTTCATACTTTGGCAGATGAATGCCTGAAATCTAGTTTGAATGGTTTAAACGCATAATTGCCCGATTCTCCCCATAATTACTCTACAATAACACAATTCAATAATAACCTCACCATTCTGAAGAAATAAAACATCCTATTTGTTTTAATGTAAACTACAATTGTACACACCAGTGAAAAAAAAAAGACATGTAATAAAGAAATAAAATGCTTCGAATTGATCATCAGGAAGATAAGTAAATTCAGATCCTGGCCTGGGTGTGTCTTGCTTTCAAAACTTGATTTGCAAAAGTGATTCTATGTCTATAAGGAAATTTTGGTTTAATTAAATTTTTGATTTGAAAAGTAAATTTCTATAATCAACATCCCCCCCAATCTATTCAAAAATAAATTTTCATGTTCTGGATCAATCAAATCTGTCTTAGGTAAAGTCAATCTTTTATCATTAGGGGATTCATAAAGTCTGAATAATTCTTCAAGAGCTAAATATTATTTCATTATTAAGAAGTGATCTTGCGTTTATCTTAGGATGTACATTTTTTCCACATTATTTCTGAAGTTATTATTGGGCAAAACTTTCATTTTTCTCAATTAAATAATCTTTGTGACGATTTAAACTTAAATTTCTAACACTTTGAACAATTCCACAATGAACATGAGGAAAATCTTAAAATTCATCATGTTTAGCACCATCAGGGTGTATTATAACATATCTAATACCAAAATCATTTACATAAACTTTAACATCAGACAGATTTTTCGAAAATTGAGCAAGTAATGAGAAACAAACTTTTGATGATTTTGAAGCAAGTTGTTGATTAGAAAAAATTGAAGTTTCAGTTGTAGCTGGTGAACTGATGAACTAGGTTGATGAACTAGAAGTAGTCGCAGGTTTGGTTGATGGACTGGAGAAACCAACTGAATTTTTTGGTATTGTCTTAATTGAATCAAACACGGATTTTCTAGATTTACCAAGTTTTCTTAAATGTGCATAGCTTATACCATTCACATAATCATTATAATTTGAATAAATTCTATGAGAAGGTGCTCGATTAATAGATCGAGTAATTTCTGAATCTTTCTCACCAAATTCAACATCCTCTTCTTTATGAAAACTTCTAACATGACAAACATCAACTAAATCATCTTCATTTATTCTAACAGCACTACCTTTTTTACCATAAACAACTCTTTGGGTTGGAGTTATAACATAAACAGTATCATCAACAGCATAACCCAGCTTTTGAACAGTTTTCAAATCAAGTTGTGAGTCTGTTTTGTTAAGTGATAATGATGACAACGATGGAGCCGATTTGTTCACATCAGAAGCTAAACGACACTCAACACACACCTCATAGTTACTGCGGTAATCACACTCTGCGCAATATATCACTGGATGCTCTGAGAATTTGTCATTGAAAACTAAATCCAATTCAAGATCATGACGATAAGATCTAGTTTTTTCCCTAGATTGAGCTTGAAATAATTCTGCTTCTTTACCTCCTTTTGCCTTCATTGCTTGAACTAGTTGCTTCATAGTATTTTCAATATGTTTATTTAAAAATGGGATAGTAGAAATTTGTTTCTCACAAGTTGGACATGTATCGTGCTCATTCAACCATTCTGCAAGACAGTCATAACAGAAGTTGTGGCCACATTTGGTCATGAATGGAACATACATATGATCCTGACATTTAGGACATATGGTGAAATCAATGGCTTTCAACACGATTTCTTTATATGGATCCTGTGGATTGGTTAGTTATTAACTTAGATCTGATTATTCCAGATTGCGAAAAAAACCTCACTTTTCTTTCACTGGAAAGACTTTTCATGAATGAGTTCATTGTTTTCTATTCTATCTCTTATAAATGTGTTCAGTACTTAAGTTTAAGCTGCTGAATTCTCGTGTTTTGTAGTTGAAATTTCGATTTTTTTTTTTTTTTTCTTTCGTGTCGCAGAAGTTTCGAGGGTTCGGACTTCAATTCTGAGAAGATATGAATATTAATAAAGACCACAAGATGAGATTTGTATAAACTTATTGATTTTCAAAAATATATTCACTATAATCTTTGGCATCTTTACTTCTTTTCAATTGTTTTATACCTTCTGCATAATGACTGGAAGTGGATCTTTTAGTGTTTGATGGTTCTGTTGGTGCTTTTTGTGTAGTTTGAGCAGTTTTCTCATGTGCAACACTAATACCAGAGATATATTTCATATGATTTAAATAAACTCTATTATCAGAATGAGTTGCTATAAAAATACCTGCTTCTCCTGATTCTCCCCAAGAATCAATATCATCTTGATTTAAATATTGTCTAATGTGTATAAAATTCATAAACTCTTCATTTTCCAAAAATTCTCTTCTTGAATTAGGTCCAAACACAAATCTTTGTTTATTTGGTAAAACATGAACAGTAACTTCTTTAAACCAAGGATCATCATATTTCAAACCATATTCACGGATAAATCTAGCAATACCAGGATCTTTATTTTTAGATAAAAATCCACGATTGTATTCTAAATTTTGAAGTCCTATTTTTTCCATTCCAGGAATAAGTACTTCATCATCACTATCAAAATCTTCCCTGTCATCTTCATCGTCATCTTCAAGAAATATACCATTAAACAATTTACCTTCATTATCTTCAACTTCTTCAAAAGCTATTAAATCATTTCTCTGTTGTTTTCTTAAACCCAAAGTTTTCGTTGGTGTCCATTCTTTAGTGAAATCAAGTAAAGTTGATGTGAATTCTTGTAATTTAGTGTTTAAATATGGTTGCACTTCAATTTGTTCATCACACTCTGGACAAGTTTCTTCTTCTTCGTTTAACCATTCATTAATACACTTTTCACTGTTAGTTAAAAAATTTGTTAAAACTCCTTGGATATGAACTCACTTTATAGCAGAAATTGTGTCCACATTGAGCCATGAAGGGAACAAACATGTTATTACTGCAAATTGGACACACAGTGGATTTCATAAGTTTGGTTGCAAGATCTTTGAACAAACTGTCCTATTTTGTTGTTAGTTTTAGTTTAGAAAGCAGCTAGTTTTGTACATACATTGTATCCTCCAAATAATTGTTCTATATTGGAAGTCATCGTTGGTTCTTTTGTGGTGATGTTGATAATTGAAGTAAAATCAATTAAATCTCAAGATTGAAAAAAAAAAAGTTTCGCGTTTCTTCTGAAAACCGGTGGTGGTCACTGCTACTGTGGACATAAATACATGAATACATAAGAATAATATAGTTATCTAACAGTATCAACGAAATGATCTACTGCAATTTGGTTTCTATACACATCTCAGAATACTCAGCTGCTTCATCACGTCAATAGACTTTCTTCCACCAAATTCTTAATATCGAGTTCTGGTTTTACTTTCTCACCAATTGCTCTTTCTGCAATAAACAGTTTCTTAACTCTAATATCTTTGATTTAAAGTGGTTCACGACAGTTGAGGTATAAATTCTGGAGGTTCTTAATAGTGGTTGCAGACTGTTTTTATAATTCTTCTAATCTTTCTTCATGTACCAAACTAACGATACACAGTAGTATCAAATACAATACCTGATTTTTTCACCAAAGATTCTCATCATATTCATATTCATCTTCTTCATCATCATCTTCTTCTTCATTCTCATGCATTCTTAACAAATTTCGGAACAAATCAGGTAAAGCATGAGAATGAGTCAAAATCATCATACAACTAACACAGGGACCCATTGAACCTTCTTCGCCACAAACTGGACAGTAATAACCATAATAAAATCTATCATCATCAACATCACCAATTAAATCACCAAAATTTAAGCCTTCAACATCATCATCATCTTCATCAAAATCTTCAAAATCATTCATTCCATCAAATTTCCCATCAAATAACATATCATGTTGTAAATCAAATTTATAAATCCCAGTTTTCTCCTTTTTTTCCTTTGCAAGTGATTTAATTGATTTTTCATCATTTGAATTCATCATTGTATCTATTAAAAATTCTGTTGTTTCTTGAAGACTTTTATTTAAATATGGCATTTCAGTAATCTTATTTCTACAAGTTGGACATGTATTGTTATTCTCAAACCAACTTGAAAGACATCCATAACAGAAATTATGGCCACATTTAGTCATGAAGGGAACAAACATATGATCATGACATACGGGACATATAGTTAGTTCATTTGTCTTGTTAATTAGTTCTTCAAATGGATCTTTTTCTATCTTAAGTGAATTTTCAGTAAGTGAAGTCATTCCTATCTCTTCAATATACAATTCTCATTCATACTAACACTTAAAACGCGTCTGTTGATTAATTTTGTGAATTTTTTTTTTATTTTTTTACATAATTTTTCATAACATTTGACTTCGAGGGTGTTGATTGTTAAACAAAATGACCGGAAAGATGAACACTTCTACAGATTGGACACAATTGTAATTAATAAACTAAATAAACTTGTCCTTGACCTAAAAAAAAACAAATATCACAACCTTTTTTGACTCAAAATTGATGAGTATTGATATTTTAAATCAATCAACAATATCACTGATATTGGAACTTATTGAAGCACGATCGTCTTCATCATTATCACCAGAAGTAGTCTGACTTTTTTTATTAAAAGTCTCCAAAAAAGCTGGAAATTCTTTAACCAACTGTTGTTCAGGTTTTTTACCAACGTTTTCCAAACTATTAACTACTCTAGCATTAAAAGAAGCACCAGGATTCTCTTTTCCTAATCTTAAAACAAGTTTTTTCACTGCTGGACCAATATCCATTCCCATAGGTCCTAAAGTTTCCTCATCATTTTCAGTGCCTGCTGCTGCTGCTGCAAACATGTATTTTTTATTTCCACTGTTATTATTATTATTATTATTATTATTATTATTAGTATTGCGAGCTGGACGTGTAGGATTTCTACCAGAAAATTTATCCAAAGCATGAGCATTAGCAGCCAAATGAGCTAGTGTGGCAGCCATTGATTGATCATTAATATACTTTGTTGTTGAACCTGGTTGTCTAGATTTGAAAACTTGATCAGCAATAACCATTCTCATTGAAAAATCAAGTTTTGGTTGTAGCAATTTAGCTCTTTCAAAAATCCTTTTATGTTCTGCATTGGTTAATCTTTTATCGTAAAGGGTTTCAACAAATTCCTCATAAGTATCTGGTAAACGATCCATTCCAAAAAGTGGAACACCATGATTATTAGCATTTGAAAAAGCAGCTTCTGTTTTATATAATGAGACTGCAATTTCATCATCTAATCCAGCATCAAGTGACGCAGCACGACTATTTCTAACTTGATACGCTATTGCGTTTGCATGAATCTCATCTGAATTGAAAACATAACAACTATAATCTTTTGCATGTATGTTTCATTTCAGTTGGTTCAAACCTGCAGTATAATGAGGTTTCTCAGTGAATTCATGCAATTCAATTGGGTGTCTTGTGGTCTTATTTGGTCCAACAATGTATTTTGTTCCGAATTGATTGACATACACTTTCAATTAATCTTCCCATTCTTGAGTGTAATTTTCTCCAAACATCCCAAATCTGGAGCTCGCTCTGCTTTATCTCTTTGAATCTCCCATTGAAGCACTCATTTTGGGGAGTTCAATCTCAACAGTTTGAGTTGTTTGTTTGTTTGTTTGTTTATTTGTTTATTTGTTTAAATTAATTTTTTTTTTATATTGAGCTTACATACAAAAATTCATTACAGTGATTTGAATTACAAAACACACAATATTTTCTATATACAAGTTTTCAGTGTGTGCTCAGTAGACAGAAAAGGTTCAATTTCCTGTTCTTCTAAAACTCCTCTATTAATTCTTTTCTGTTCTGTAGTGTTAAATTCAAATGCTAAACATTCAAAAACATTTGGATCTTCCATGTTTTTAAAAGATTTATCCAACCATTCACTTAAAATCTCTAAATCTTGTTCATAATTTGCAGTGTCCTTCAACTCTTTATCATTAAATTTCTGATAAATTTCAGTATGAAGTTCTTTAAAATCATCAAAAAATAATTCCAATTTATTCTCTGGATAATTTCTTGCTATTGCAACTTTCCTTAAATTATATTTAAATTTATTCAACATTAACATAGTGCTTTGAGTAATTTCACTATTATCAACAACTAATAATCGCATTATTTCCAAACATGTAACTAAATCAAATAATTTCACTGTTGCTCTTAACATCCATAAATAACTGCTTAAAATTAATGGTTTCTCTTTTGCAATAGAATCATCTAATAAAGATCTTGTAAAAGTTGAATATTCCATACTTTTATTAGGTAATTTACATTTATATGCAATTTTAGAAATTTCTAAAAAATCAATTGGTCTTAAATGATCTTTAAATTCATTGACAAAATCTTCTAATTTAAGACGAACATCATTAACATCTTTATTTAAATTTAAAACATCTTCACAATCTTTACTTAAAACCATTATTTTAATTTGAAACATTTCCTCCTCAGAATAAATTGTTTCACTTAATTCAACCAATTTATTAAAAATTTCAGTTGGTGCTTTAATTTTAATTAAATTTTTTAAAATTTCTTTCATATTATTAACTCTAATTTTAAACCCATCTCTAATTAAATTTGCAATAATTTGATAAAATCCATCAAAATTACCAGATTCATGATGTTGTTCCAAAACTTGTTTGAAATTTAATGCAAAAGGTCCATGAATTGGAACAAGTAAATCACGAACACCACCTTTAACAAGTTGTAATTCTTTTGATAAACATTCTTTGAATTGGAAATTAATTTTAGAATGTTCTAACTTTGGATGTGCCAATAGTTTAAAATTAACTAAATGTTTTAAACTTTCTGTTATTGAAGATGATTGTGAAGAATATTTTTTACAACTTGTTAACCAAATATAACGAACAATTTTGGGTGTAATTAAAAACTTATCATTTTGAATTGTTTCAATATAATTTAAAAATTCAATTAATTGTTTAATATTCCCACTATTACGATATAAAATTGCCACTTTTTCAATATATCTTTGAGTAATAAAATTGTTATTAATTTCTTTGAAAATTGGTAAAATAAGTTCAGTTAAATATAAATCTCTTAATGTTGTAAAAATTTCAAAATAAAAATGTAAATATCTTTGACTTTCATAATTATTAATTTTAGCAAGTTCATGAAATTTTTTCAAAATTGATCTCCAATGATCTAAATTATTATAAGAATCCAATAACAATTTCTTCTCTTCAGTTGAATTTGTTATATTTATATGTTGAACATTTAGAATGTTAACCGTTATTGAATAAAAAAATTCAATTTCTGGTTCTTTTAATAAATTTTCATTTTCTAAAAATTTTTGAAACTTTTTAATATCTTCTAAAGTACCATATTTATAAAAATGTTTTAAAATAATTCTAAAAGAATCTTTACAAATCATTGATTTTTTGAGTTTAGAAGATTGAATTATTGAATTTGATGCAAAAACCATTAATTCAAACGTTCCATTTTTAGCCATATTTTCTAAAAAATATTGTAATAAATATGGATCAAAAGTTTCATCTGAATCATGTATGATTAAATGATGTAATAATTGTTTAGCAAATTCATATTTTCTTGAAACAAGTGCTAATATTAATGTTAATTTTTTGAAATATAAATTTTTTTCACCACCTAATTCAATATATTTATGATAAAATTGATGATAAACATCAATCAATCTTAAATCATAAGCGATTTGTAAAACAATTTCCAATATTTTGGGATCTTTCATGGATTTATCTAAACTTTTGGAAACAATTGTTAATATCAAATTTGGTTTATAAATCTCATTAGTTAATAATTTATCAAAAATCTTTGATAGGTCAAATGTAGATATTTCTTGAAAATGTTGTAATAAATATTCTTCTAGTTGAGTAAAATTTTTGAATTTAATAAGCTCTAGTGAATGATGTATATGAACTGCTGAAGAAGTGGTTGAATGTTCTTTAATTAAAGAATGGGTTTCAGGTTTTTTGATTGTGGGTATTAATGAATCGTTTGATGGTGGTTGAGATTTAGGAATTTGAGTGTCAAATTTCACAAATTTGTATGAAACAGGTCGTACCTGCCGTAGCAATAGTGATGTAGCTGTCAGTATTGGTTTTCTAGACTGTCTATAGATCATTGAATGTTTTTTTTTTTTTTTGCAAATACAAAAGCTGGAAAGAGTGAAGTGTTGAAGCCAGAAAAAAAAGCTGTATGCTAAAACTCAACAGCCACCAACCCAGATGCAAAACCTCCAAAACAGTGAGTCCGTTTGCCACGATTTTCAGCAGTTTTTTAATCTAAAAATTTGAACATTTTAAAGATGGTCTTTTTTTTTTTTTTTGGTGCAGTAATTTGCAAATTCCGGTCGAAAATAACAAAAAAACCGGAATTAGAAAATTAAGAGTTGGAATTTAGAATAAAACGAACAATTTACAGACAAATTGAACCAGATTTAATTACAAGGGAAAGTCGTGAGAAGTCGTTTATTCATTTGATTGTTGTTCCAGTTTTTTCTGTTCTTTTTTATCATGAAATTCAGTGTTTTTTCTGATTTTTTCTTCAAATTAATTTGTAGGTTGATCATAGACACAGACGATGTTGTTATCTTTGATACTGAAATAAACATTGGACAAAATGACTGTTTGAATACCAGGTATCACAGAGTGAACATATTGAACATAGCTTTTCAAAAAATGCGAAACACACACAATTAATGGCTCAAAACAAGATTCATCAAATGAACATTCATAATCATTAAAACAACTTATAGAACTGTACCCATGAAAATCCCAATAAGAATCAGATGGTGGTTGTTTCAAAATGTCTAATAAGTTGTCCACCTTGTTTCTTTTCCCCAACTCGTTTCCTGTAATTCCAAAAAAAATAGGTGAGATCATGTCTTTAAAATGAGTTTCTTCATCATCATAATATTGATGATTCATCAAGTATTGATCAAAGACATCCAACATACCAGAATCTTTACAAAATGGACATTCACATCCATTCCATAGCAAATCTGACACAAGGACTTCATAACAAGAACAAGTTTGTAAAAAAGTTGCACTGTTCAACACTTTCAAATTGGTTAAATAAGGCAATGATTTTTCATATAAAGTTCTTCTTCTGATGTAATTTCCCTCAACACCATTTGAAAGTTTACCATTAATTGGAGGATTATGATTGATAGACAAATATTCTAGCTTTGTGTCTCCCTTTTGAAGTTGAGATAAATTGATTAGAAACCTGTTAATCACAATATCCCATTCTTCTGTTAAATAATGATCCTTTTGATATGTTTTTTCAATCAATGATAGTTTCACCAGTTTAGGTAAGTACTGCACCATAGAATCCATGAAAGTGGCTAAACAATCACAATCAACTTCTTCACAACCAACACACATTTCCAATTCTTCAAGACTGGTTAAATCAATTACTTTGAGTAAATAGATTAATTCTAAATCTCTTAGAACCATGTTGTAATCATGTAACCCATGGACATGATTAAAGGATAATCTCCGTAGTTTCAAATCATGCACTCCTAAATCATTTAATTTTTGTAAAAATCTCAAAGCATTATACTCTTCATCATGAATAATTAATTCTTTTAAATTATGGAATTTGGAATAATCATTCAAATGAAGTTCAATTTCACCCATATTTCTAAACAATTTCACGGTTAACTGTGTTGTATTATCATTAATCTGCAAATCTTGTTTAGATGTATCAATCACTTGGTTTTGTAAATGAGTAAGTTTATTGAAATCAGGTGGTATTAAATACTCATCATCAGAAACATGGAATTTCTGCAAATTGCAACATACACCACTATTGACCAATTCTATAAATTCATTGATAATACAATATGAACTTTCATCATTGAAAATCCCATTCTCTATATCAATCTCTTCAATCAACTGTGCTTTAAATGGATCTGATTTCAATGTTTCAATTAAATGTGATATTTTAAGGTGTAAAACATAGTCATTCTGGTCTTTTCTTTTCACAACAGCTCTGTAGCCACTTACCACTGTCACATTTGAGTCAATATACCACAGTGGTGACCTCAGTGGAGGGTTCTGTTTAAAACTCAATTTGGAATATAGTTTCATATTGGTCAATTGATGGAATCTTGAGCATGTTCTTCCTAGATTGATGAGCTCGTTTTGTGGTAGAAAATTTATAATGGCAGTGAGTTCTTCATCTGCTAAGTCCAGGAGATTCATCTTCTTCTTTCCTGTCTCTCACAGCACTGAGAAAAGCCGAGTTGGAAAATTGGTACTGTGCAATTTTTCAGGTATAAATTGTTGGATTTCACTGTATCGAAATGTTGAAGTTTCTACAAGATTTTTTTTTAACTTCCTTTCGTGTATCGTGTATTTTAATCACTGACTATAATAAACGATGTGGTTCATAGTCACAGTCATCCAGCAGTAAAAAATCCCGGCTTTCAACCACTTTCAAATCGTTTATTTTCAGTAAATTGGTGTCTTTCTCCACACCATCAACTGAAAGATCCACTGTTCTGAGCAGCACTTTCCCCATAATAGTCAAAGAATTGTTTAATGAGTGCTCTAGTGTAGCAGCAGCATCTTGTTTATGTGTCTCGCTATCACGTTTGAAATAAGAAGAGATCAGCAGACTGTTGAACAGATCTCCACTACCACTAAAAGCTGCATTTATAGAAGGATACTCAAAATAAAAGGCATTGATGGACCCATTTTCTTTGAGATTAGTTGCTCCGCAGCTATGCAACATTCCTGATGTGATAGTATTAATGGAAGTCACCACCAAGTTGCTTACTTTAGGATACAATTGGAAAAATTGTTTCACAGAATTCCTCAAGCTATCCAAATCCACAATTTTGCTACCAGTGAGCACTTCCAGTTCCAGCTGGTTTGGTGTCACCAAGAAAATCTCATTTGCTTGTAAAATCTGTTTATAAAGATTAATATTTTTCTCACTGACATAGATCTTACCATTATCTCCCAACACTGGATCAATAATCCATTTAATTCCAGGATTCTCTATGCAAAATTCACGACAACGTGATGCTATATTCTCCAAATTCTCATCATTAGGAACGTACCCAGTAAGTATCACATCATAATTTCCTACATTCCCAATGTCTTTTAACCCATCTAAAATCTCTGAAACTTCATTAATAGTGGATTTAATACCTTTGAATTTCCCATAACCTGGATGATTTGAGAATTGCACCGTGTTTAATGCATCAACGTCCCAGCCAGTGTATTGCAATGGGAAAGTGGCTGCTTTGTTGCCCACGTAGCCATGGACTACGTGTGATTGAATTGATAAGATTTTAGGCATCTTTTTGTTTTCTTTTTTTTTGATTATTTCAATGAGATTTGATGGTAAAAAAAAAAAAAGTTGCAACCACTTGCACACAATCAACACTCAGTGGCTTCTTCTACCAACTGACAACCAGAAAAAAAGAGAATCAACTTCAAAATTTTGAAATCTGATGATAAATTTCAATTTTTTTATAAAAAAAAAAAATAAATCAACAAAATTTCCAATTCTTTTTGACCAGCAAACAACAACAACAGAGGATTCTCAAAACACTAAAATGAAGCTCAACCAGATAAATTTCGATGCTGGATATCCAATTTATGGTGCTGCATTCAGATCAGACAACGAGCTGGTTGTCACTGGAGGAGGTGGTGAAGGAAACAATGGGATTCCAAACAAAATCAGTGTAATTGAATTTAAAAATCAAATTTTAAAAATTGTTGATGAATATGAATTTCCTGGTAAAACAGATTCACCAACTAGTTTAGCATTAGCAGGGGATGTGCTGTTGGTTGGATGTAATGATAACTCTGAAAATATTAAAATTGGTGAAAATAAACATTTAAGGAAATTTATGTTAAATGGTGATGATGATGATGATGATGATAATAATAAAGGGTTGATTAAATATAATGCAGCAATTGATTTAGAAAAATCACAAAATCCAATGGATTATATTAAAATGATGGTAATGTCATCAAATGGGAAATATGCAGGTGTATTATCATCAAAAATCCCATCAATTTTAAGGATTATTGATCCAATAACTTTAAATGAACTTGATAAATTTGAATCAGAACAAGAGATTAAAGATTTTGATATTAGAGATAATGGTGATGTTATTTATATTACCGAATCATTATTAACCATTGTTAATGGTAAAACAAAAGAGGTTTCAATTCATAAGAAACTTCCACCAAATTACTTATTTAGTAAGATTAGATTTGATGGTGACTCAAATCAATTAATTTTAGGAATTAATTTAAAACATAAAGCTGGTGTTGTTATTCAATTTTTAGAATTTGATGAAGAAATTGAAGATATTAAAAAAAGATTTAAAACTATTAAAACAAGACATATAACTAAAAAATTTTCTAAAATTACTTCAATGGATTTTAATGATGAATTGATTGTTATTTCAAGTAATGATTTATCAATTGGTATAATTGAAAAATCAGATTTAAGATTAATTAAAATATTATCAAATGTTCATTCATTTGCAATAACTAAAGTTTTAATTTCACCAAATGGTAAAAAATTAGTTAGTACAAGTGCAGCAAATACAATTAATGTTATTGAATTACCAGATGATTTAA
Source organism: Starmera amethionina (assembly GCA_030573755.1). NCBI lineage: Eukaryota > Fungi > Ascomycota > Saccharomycetes > Phaffomycetales > Phaffomycetaceae > Starmera > Starmera amethionina. The sequence continues at coordinate 53,724 of JAJMDW010000163.1, forward strand.
CTAAAAATAATGATGCATTATTTTGGCAAATTTTAATTGTATTAATAGCAATTTTAATTTTTTTCATTAAACAACAAATTCCTGATGGATTTATTGATGATTTAAATTCTAAAATTTTATATTTAATGGGTGAAGAATTACCTGAATCTGTTTCTTTAACAAATGAGTCTATAAATGGTAAAACAATTGAAACAATTAGTGTTTATGAAACAATCAAAATGAGCGAACCAGGATATACAATTGAAGAGATTGTTGTTGAAACAATAACAATGTCAGAACCAGAACATTATATTTATGGATTAGAAGTTGATGTTAAAACTGTGACTAGTGGTTATGAAACAGAAGTTGTTACAATTATTGATGATGATCAAGTTTATGTTTCTACTGAATCCAAAGCTATGACTGATGCATGAATTGGTATTATAACAAGAGAAAAAAAGGCATTTAATTTTTGAAAAATTGAGTTGATTTTGAATTTGTTGTTTCAATTGGTTCGCTGATTTCATTAATGGTGTTAGAAGAGTTGGATTTTGATTCAGTTTTTTCAGTCCTAGAATTCAATTTAGCTTTTGAAATCAAATCAGACCAACCATTTTTATCCAATTTATTTAAATTATCTTCTTCTTTATTATCCTTATTTGTATGATTTGATTTAATAGAATTTTCCCATTGATTCAAACTTCTTCTTAATAATCTTGGATCTTTTGGTTGAATTGAATCACAATTTGCATTCCATAAAACTAAATATTCATTGTATCTAGCTTCTAATTGTTGTCTTGTTCCAATTGTAGACAATTCTAATTTATTTAATTTTGATTTTAATTGAGAGGTTGATAATGATGTGAAGTTTAATTTGGGTAGTTTTGGGATTTCTTTCAATCCAATATCTTGAGAAGTCCATGAAATGTTATTTTTGTTGATATTATTAGTGGTTGTGGTTGTAGTTGTTTTTGGATTTTTTAAACATTGATCAATATGAGAAGATTGTAATTCATCAATAGGGAAATAATTCTGACAAATGGGACATTGTGAAGTTTCCTTAGATGTGACATTTTTTTTAGGTTTCTTCACCATTAGGGAATCAATTGAATTTATGGTGAGTGGTCTTTTTTTAGTTTCTTCTATTATAACAATATCATTTGAATCTGATTTTTGACTTGTATCATTAATCTCTATAATTTCATGTACTATTTCATTTGATTTATTTTCTGAATTAATAATAGAATGTTGTGGTATTTGAACTATGTCTAATAAATCATCTCTTATTGATCTGAAAGTGAAAACCAGTTGTTCTAGCAAGATATTTTTGGTGATTTGAGACTCTCTTAATTCTTTGTAACATATGGGACATTTAGGAGTGTGTATGAGATATTTCCTTAGACAAAGAGAGCAGAAAGTATGACCGCAAGTTGTAAGCATTGGAGCAATGAGGAAATCTTTGCAGATATGGCATCTTAGAAGGGATTCTAGTTGGAAAAGTTTTGGTATTTGAGTGTCCTGAAACTCTGAAGGGTCTTCTAAATTGGAGAGATCAGCGAAATGTGACATGTTTGCTTTGATGTCAAGAGCAAGTTGGTTTGGTTGATATTGGAAAAATTTTATACATATAATTTTTTTTTTAATTTTGCTTCAATACATATGTATGTACTTTAAACTTATGTATTACTGATTAATAGCAGCAATATTAATTTTGGATACTTGTCAGTGTTAGTGGAGATGTAGCATTGTAGTATTAGTGATGCTACTGAGTTGTAACTTGAGGTTGTTGCTGAAGATTGAGACATAAAGACAGAGATAGCAATTTTATCTGCCATTTGAATAATCTCTTAGTCTCTGAGTCTCTTTCTCAAATCGTATCATTCTAGTCTCGAGTCCACTAAAAACTTAAAACTTAAAGCCGGGGGACTAACAAAAGTCCTGACGCGTCAATTCACCAAATTTTTCAGACGCGTCGCACCACGGTTGGCAGTTGCTGGCAGTTTCAAGTCTTGCTGGAAGAGACTGTGTGTTTCACATCTCCTTCTTCCTGTTTATATAACGAGCACAACGCCAGTCTGCCAGTCTGCGAAGTTTGCTTTCAAGTATCAGGTTTAAGGCTAGTTGAGGTTCACAATTCATTTCTACTGACGCGTTTTTTATTCTTTTATTCTTCAACTCTTTTATTCTTCTATTCATCTACTCTTCAACTCATCTATTCATACACCACACACCAACACTACACACTACTACTACACACTGCACACCACCACACATCCAAAGAGTGAATATGAACCACGATCTCAACTCAAATTTAATAAAGTCCCTGACTTCTGTGCATCTGCCTCCTCCTCCCTCTTCTTACAACCAACTGCAACCTGACACATCTACATCTACATCTACAACAACATTGAACACATTGAACACAACATCAACCCACAAGAACACTCCTAAGAAGAAAGCTAAACTCAAAAGAAGATCTCAAACTTCAGATGAACTCAATGTACCACTAACGACTCCTCCACATTCAATTTCAAGAACTCAACAGGCACAATTGAGCAATAGTAACCACTCTGCATCAACTACAAACGATAGAACGCGTTCGGCTAGATCAAGTTTCAAGATTGATGATACTCCTCTAAATTTTAACTCTACAAGAAATAATTCAAATAAAAATCCAGTGTCTCCATATTCTTCTCCATCAAATGCAACATCAATGATCCTTGAAGTTCCACCAACAACAACAACAGCATCATCAAAACAGAAGAGTTCAAATAAAAGAAGCCTAAAACCTCCTTTACCCACTTTTAATCCTAAAAAGAAAAAAAGAGACAATAAAACAACAACCACAACCACAACAACTAATAATAATAATGACTACGATAATGACACTACAAGTAATGATGATGATAACACCATCACTATCAATACCAATAATAAAACCCAAGATATCTTAATTGATGAAGATTTCCAATTACCTGAACCTCAAAATATGCCACCAGTTTTCCATAATTCTGATGATAAACCTCCATATTCTTATGCAACTTTAATTGGAATGGCTATTCTTAGAGGTACTGATAGAAAATTAACTTTATCTCAAATTTATAATTGGATTTCAACAAATTTTAAATATTATAGGAAAAATGATGTTGGTTGGCAAAATTCAATTAGACATAATTTATCTTTAAATAAAGCTTTTGTTAAAACTAAAAAATCAACTGATGGTAAAGGTCATTTTTGGGAAATTGCTAAAGGTTTTGAATTACAATTTTTAAAAGGTAAAAATGGTAAAAAATCAGGTTATTCATCTAATGATGTTGAATTATTAAAACAACAATCTCAATTTGAAACTATAATTATGAATAATAATATTAATATTATTGATAAATCTAAACAACAACAATCTACGGCTAAATCAAATGATGATATTAAAAGTAAAAAATTAAGATCAAATACTAAAAAAATTAATTTTTCAGAAGAAAGTGATTTTGAAAGTGATTATGAAAATGATGATCTGAATATAAATAACACAGAAGAAGAAGAAGATGATGATGATGATGATGATGATGAAAGAGCAACAACTCCAACTTCTCAAATCTTAGATATTGATAATCAATTCCAATCAAGACCACTTCTGAAAAAATCAAATACTGCTATTGGTTTACAAAGAATAACATTAAATGAGAGTGATTCTGATGGAAGTATAAGTGATGACTCAAATGATACTAATGAAAGTGAAAGCTTATCAGATACAATCCCAAGAAAAAAAAATTTTAATAAACTTGATGAAATTATTGGAGGTTCATTAAATGATGATAATATTCCACTTCTTGATGCACCAGAAACTAATTGGATGGCTTCTGCTATGGGTGAAAGAGTGATATTTGGTCAATGTGGTAATTATTTACAAGTCCAAAATAGAAGTTTATCTTCTTATACTTCATCATTTTCTTGCAACACTAATTTTGAATTATCTCCATTGAAAAGAGAAGAAACTGGTCCATTATTAGAACCATTAACTCCAATTTCAAAAGGACATTTACAACAAAAATCACAAACTCAAACAACAACAACAACAACAACAACAACAACAACAAAAGATCAAAGATTGAAAACTCCATTGAAATCAAACAATATTAACCTTTTATCAACAACTTCAGCATCATCAGCAAATGTTATAAATTTTTTGAAAACTCCAACAAGTAGAATTAAAACTCCAAATACTAATTCAATAATGAAAAAATTTTGGAATTCACCTTCATTTATTGATGAATTTTATACATCTCCAAGTATTCAAAGACAACATGATGATTTTAATAGAGTTATGTTTGGTTCACCAATTGAAGCTTTAAATTTAAGCTCTTCAATAATGAACAACTCTAATACTAGCAGCAGTCATTTGAATAATAATAATAATAATAATAATAAAGGGTTAATATCAAATAAATCAAAGATAAAGGACAAATTTTTCGAAAATACTCAAAATTATGGAATGCAAGATGTTTTTGGAGTTGATATTTGTTCGGTTTTTAAAAGAGCAGTTGAAGGTTGTAATTCGAGTAGTAGTAATAAGAGAAACAATGGAAAGGAAAAGGAAAAGGAAAAGGAACAACAGAACAGTTTGTTTACTATGGAAGACAGTTTATAATAAATATTTATAAAAACTGTTTTGAATATAAGGGAATTAATAAGGAATAAGGAATAAATAAATTAAATGATAACACTATTATACAGTTTGTAGTAGATAATATTAATATAGTCTATTTAATCCGAACTTGCACAACCACCACAACCACAATTCTTACATGAACCAAATTTAATTCTTTCACCATTTGAATCAATTAAATTTTTTTGTGGGACTCTACATATACAAGTTTTCCCATTTTTAGATTCATCAAATTGTGAACATTTCAAACAACATAATTTTTCATAACCTTGTTTTTTCCATTTAGCAATTAAATTCCCATCAGCATATTTTTCCTTTATTAACCAATTATAAAGTTCTTTTGATATTATTTTTTTCTTATAATGCATTTCATAGATGAATCTTGATCGTTGATGAGTTATTCTGAAAATGTCAAATAATGCTTGGTTTTTATCTTTACCTATACTACTACCTGCTTTATTATCTTTATCTTGATTTAATTGAATATCTTTTAGTTTCTGAGCAAAATTGTCCAGGGTTTTCTTGATCTTATCAAACCCTTCTGGAGGTTGTTTTGTTCTGGATGTTGTTATCTTGGGCATATTCTATCTATCTGAGTGTTGAGACTTGAGATGTTGGTTGCTGAGTTCAGAATTTGTTAATTCCATAAATTTATCTATTTTTTCAGTAAATTTCAAATGTTGAAAAATTTAATAGAATTTTAAAATTTTCCTTCAAAAAATTTGTGTCAAAATTATAAAATTATCACGAAATTTGGTTCTTTGTTTGTTACTTCAATTCTAAACCCAATTGAAGGAAGAGAATCAATTTTCAAATGACAGTCGGACTGAAACTGCACTGGAATTTTTTCTTTACAAAAGAAACACCCTTGTCTTCACTGAACATCACCACTGGCGTCAAACTCCCTTCTTCAAGGGGACAGCAGACACCGCGTTTAACAGTTTCAGAATTACAAAGAAGACGTTCCACTAGTGATTTTAATGACCTGTACTCCAATTCAAACCTCAATGAAACCAACTTTATTGAAATTGAACTGATGGCAAAAATTCAAAATCTCCCAACAATTGATAACCAAGATTCAAATAATGAACAAACAAAAAATGCTAAAAATAATATGGTTTTAATGGACTCAATTAAAATTAAGCAACCAAGTGTATGGCAAACTTTAGTTGATAAGACTGAGAGTGTTTCTTTTACTAAACTTGAAGAATTTATTCATGCGCATATTTATGATATGATTTCTGCAATGATTGATTTATTGTTGATTGCAATTCTTTTGTTTGTTATTTCTTATTTGTTGTCGTTTATTTACTACGCATACAAATGTATATTTGGTGATGGTATTGCTGATTGATTTCTATTTACTGTTTGGTTCATAATATAGCTAGATTTCTTATTTTTTTTTTTTTTTTTTTGTTAATATTGTTGTTTTTTTCCGCTATTTCTTTGTAGAAACATTTGGAAATTATATAGAGTTGCTCATTATAGTTTTTGCAAAGCTGTAATACCGTTTTGTGGTTAGGAAAAAAAAGGAATTGTCAGAACAGTTTCATTCAAAGTATTGGAAACTACAAAAAACATAAGAATCGACACCAGCAGGATTTGAACCTGCGCGGGCAAAGCCCAAAAGATAACGCGTTAGAACATTCGAGTCTTCCGCCTTAACCACTCGGCCATAGTGTCGCAAACGTAAAAAAAAATTCTGGATTTATGACGCAATGTAGCTAGAATAAAGGTAGGGTAAATATTGATGATTTTAGCAATTAATGGCTATACGAGTTGAAATTTCGTTGGTTTGAGACACTGACTGTATGATCAAAATTGTCCACCAAGGAATTGATTTGCCGTCAGATGATTTAAGTTTCAATTAAAAGAAATATCTTGAATTATATAAAACCTCGGTATGGGCAGCACTACTGAAGTTAAGAATTTGACCATCAACCTTATAAATATTATAATAATGAAGGTTCAATTACAAACTTTGTACCATCATCAGTACTAGTATTGGTGATTTTGATTAGAAAGCTTATGATATTATTTAGCTATAATTATTAACTAGCTGTTTCTAATCCTAATTATTAGATTAAATTAATTAATATTATACAAATAATATATAATTTGCTAGCTGATACCGCGGCCCGGCCGCGGCTTTTCAGAAAGTTTGTATTCTTGCAGTAACATTTTGAGAAATGTGTTAAGCAAGATTTACATTTGCCACAATAATATTATTATTAATAAGTATTAAGATTATTTTCAATCATATCATTTATTAAATTCAATACTATCATAATTATATAAAAGTACCAGAAGGCTATAAACTATAGTAATATCCATTAAAGCATTTTCAAAATTTCCAATTGTTCCTGTGATTGATGAAATTTCTAGCTCTTGGACGTTAGTTATAATTATTAATAGATGCACCGCCACAACACTAATAAAGCACGGCCTATAATTAATATGAATATTTGACACATTAACTTTCAGTATTGTATAAATCAGCAACTACTAGCTGTTAAATAATTATAATCTTACTTTAATTAAAGAAACATTCTTATTGCATTAACATATTGTAATCACTCGTAAAGTAAACTATCTCTCATTATTTAACCAGACTTCTTTTTTTTTTTCTACAAAATATTCTGTTTTCAAAACATATTTTCCCAGAATTTTTAAATGTAGGAGGCATTGGTTTGAACTTATTGTTAGTTAACAATGGATAAATATTAAACAACAAGTGAAATTGAAGAAAGAGCATCAAAAACGAAACTGCGATATATTGAAAAAAGTTTTGAAGTTCAATGATTCTTGATATGAAGTTTTATATTTTCGAATGTAAGTCATTTTGAAAATAATAACACAATGCTTATAAGGACTCACCACCTTCAATGAAATTTAAGATGATCAAAATTAAAGCATCAACTAAAGCATAAAGTTTTTTCCATTTATTTCTTTATGACCAGCAGTCATTTCACTTAGGAATGGTATTGCAACGAATAAAGCAGTACTTAGTGCAAATTTATTATTTTTTTTGTTTTTGAGTGCAATCTTCATCAAAACTATGATTTCTGCTAGTATTTACACATATGTATTTTACATAGCTCTTACTCAAAACAGTTGGTCAATTAGGATGTTCAATGGTTAAATGAAAAGTTAACCACATGAAAACCACCAAATCCAGTAAGTTACCGTTTTAGGACTGCTGTGTATATATGAAAAATCCCAATATCAAAATTATTCAACAATTAACAATCAACCATCAGCAAACAGTTCTAAGAGGCAATGGACTCACCGACCAACTCTACAGACATTTTGTTTGAACTAGATGTTGTGGCCAAGAATGTTACGCGAGTCTTTGGAGTCCACCAGTACATCGACAACCTCATTAATGAAATCAGTTTAAAGCTTTTTGCCAATGCCAGACATGCAATCGTGCTATCTGAATTGATATTACTCTCATTGGCGTTTGGAATTATCATTACTAGCTCTATATCTTCAATAGAAGCATTGCCAGTTGGTGCAAACACAAGTTTTGATCCTGCTGAAATTGATGATTTTAATTGGTATATTGATGGTTATAAAAACAAACAATTTAATAAAAAAGACAATGAGTTGGAAAAAATTGATTTCAAATTTGCTTTATTCATGCCTTTGATATGTGGTTGTGCACTAGTTGGGATGTACAAATTAATGCAAAGTGTTACACCTGAAGCTCTAAATAAATACCTAAATTATTACATCTTATTAATGGGTGTTTTTGCTATTTACTCAGTGGTTAAATTTATTTTACAACATTTTGCAAAATTTGCTTCAACATACAACATTGATATCAATAAGATTTTTCCTCGTTATAGATTAACTTTATCACATGACAACACCAATACTTTGGAAACTTTTGATGTGGTTTTGAACCCATATTTTAAAGATGATGATGGTACAACACCATTCAAAGATCAATACAAAGTTTTACCACCAAAACCATCAGTTGTTTTCCAAGATGAACAAGCCATCATTTGGTTTATATCATCAATTGATATCATTTCAATAATCATTGGAATTTTGATCTCCATTTGGAGTTATCTTTATCAAAACAATTCAAATTGGATTTTTAAAAACATTATTGCCTCTGCTTTTGCATTTAATGGCATTCAAAAACTGAAAATTAACTCATTTCTAACAGGTTATATTATTTTAACTGGATTATTTTTTTATGATATTTATTTTGTTTTCCATTCAAATATAATGTTATCAGTTGCTAAAAAAATTACAATTCCTGTTTTATTAACCGTTCCAAGTGGTGTTATCACCTCAACAGTTGATGAAAAAACTATTACAAAATTATCATTTTCATTATTAGGTTTAGGTGATATTGTTATTCCAGGTATTTTCATTGCATTCACTTTAAGAGTTGATTCTTTCAAATTTTATTTAACAAATTCAAATGTTAAGTTTGATAAATTTAACATGAATTTTAAAAAAGCTTATTTTAAAAGCTCATTGGTTTCTTATTTAGTAGCTTTAATCTTATGTTTCATTGCATTAAACGTTTCAAAACATGCACAACCTGCATTACTTTATATTTCACCTTGTTTAGTCGTTGGAACTTTGATAACTGCTTATAGACAAGATGATTTAAATTTCATTTGGAATTATCAAGAAGGTTTAAATCCACAAAACATTAAAGAAATTGAATTTTTAAAAGCAGAATTCGATGAAGAAGATGATGAAAATGACTTGGATTATAATGAAGAAGAGGAGATTACAATTTGTGATGATGATGAAGAGGATGAATCTCAATTAACAGACCTGGAATTGATTGAAGAAGATGAATGAATGAATCTAGCTGATTGTAAATTATAGCTTCACTAAGTTAAACATTTCAATAAAATTTATAAATGATCATACCAAAAAATATTTGTAGTTTTTAGTTCAAAAGATATAATTCTACAATTCTATTAAAACTGTGCATAAACATTATAATTAAATTTGCTGCTATTATGACAAAAAAAAAAAAAGAAAAACAAAAGTGATAAACAAAGCACTTGGAAAAAAAAAAACTTTGTAAATCAAAACCATCTTTTCTATAAGACTATAGAAATATTAAATGTAACTTTCCAAGATTTTATTAAAAAATTAATAATTTTCACAAAAGTTGCAAGCAGCAAGACAACATTTGGGATTAAATAATTGAGAGGATAAAAAAATAATAATACAAAAATAAGCAAACAGTGGACATGAGGGGGGGGGGGGGACATTAAACGTTTTGAATTGAATTAAAACGTTTCTAAGCGTGACAACATGGATAGCAAGAAAAATTAACAATGCAAACAGTTTTGAATAAACTGAAATTGAATCTAATGTTTCCTGTATCAGAGAATGATTTTTTTTTTTTTTTTTTTTTGGGTATAATGAAACTAATTAAAAAAGTGTAATATTAGCAATGAATTTTTGTGTTTTTATAATAATCAAAGAGTTTTCAATAGTGATGATAATGCATGAAATGAAACAAAATGCAATTAAATGTCTTTATTAATCTCTATTATGCTTCTCTTGAAATATTATTTGAAACAACAAGTTAAATTTCTTTGAGCAAAAAAAAATAAAACTTCTTCATGATAATGATTATAAGAATGATAAAAAAAATATTAATGTGATGCACAATTTGAACTGTAATTAAAATTTGAAATAATAGCAACATAAAAACAACAACAAAAAATTGGGATTAGAATTAGGATTAGGGTTATGAATTAGTTAAATTCATTAAATGGTAAAATCAAGATTTAAATAGGGTAGTAGTAGAAGTGTTGAGAGATTTAAATTTGTTGTCTTTTTTTCAACCAATTCTTCCAAATCAACAAGCACATTTCCCAACCCATTAATAAGGTAACAATACCAACGTTAACATTCAAAGTAAACATACCGGTCAAACCTCTATATTCTAAAGCTTCAACAACTTGATCAGTACTTTGCATGAAAATTAATCCACCAGCAATCAAACAAAATGAAGTGATTAATTCAGTGAATGGTCTTGCAGCATTCAGATTTTTGTTTGGTAGTAACATTAATAAAACAAAAGTTAATAATCTGAAAAATGAACCATAAGATAATAGATAACCCCATTGAACATGAATAGCAGTTGAAGTGGAAGAAGCTTGTTCATGTTTTGACATTAAAATACCAGTCCAAAAAATAGTGAAAACAGGGAAAGGATTTGGTGAATAACCTGGAGAACCAGCATGAATAGCAGATGGATTGATTTTAGTATTTGACAGAGTTTGTTTGTATCTCCATTCTGATAATAAAGCTTCAGTGATTAATCCACATAATCCACTACCAATATACATGAAGGCGATTGAAACATGTTGTAAATCTTTTGCACTCCATGCACCACCTGGAGAAGCTAAATGTTCCAAGAACACATTTGTTGTACCATAAAAGAAAATTAAGAAACTTTCATAACCTTCCATTGTAATCAGACCATGAGGAGTTAATTTATACCAAATTGAATTTGTATCAACTTGATTTTTAAAAACAACATGTTTATTCCAAGCTAAACCGAATTTTGATAAAGCTCCACAATAACGAGCTAATGAGAAAACACCTAATGTGAAGAAAACACCACCTTTAATGAAATGTGCTAATAAATTGAAAATACGATTACCTTGACCCATTAAATTACCAATAGTTAAACCAGTAACTGTATAAATGAAAATATAAGCTAACATTGGGAAGTTTAAAGTATTGAAAATGATTGATGATAATAATCTAAATTTTGAATTTTCAACAACAGCTGAAATAAATTTTAATTTAAAAATTTTAGCTAAGATTGAATCTCTTTTCATTGCAGTGAATGATTTTCTTAAATTATAAGAATTTTGGTTATGATTGTAATTAAAATAATCATCATTCAATGGAGTTTTAACATTATTTTCCAGATCAACATTGGTAAAATTATCATCAGACAGTTTAGCTTGGTCTGAAGAACTTGATCCATCAATTAAAGTTGAAGGAGAGGATTTTGATGTATCATGATGAGTCAAATATTCATTTTCTTCAGAGTTTTTACGAGAATAATCTTCTAAAGGAATGAAATTTTCCAAAATTTCATCATCAAAAACGTCAGAATTAATGAATTTTGAAGCTGTTTGGAAAATTGCAAAAAAATAATGAATTAAAATGGCGATTAGGAAAATCCAAGACATTTTACCATAACAATTACCACTGTATAAATCTGGAGCAGTTGAAGAAAAGATTTTCAAAGAGACCATTGATAAGACAACGTCAATGAGGTTAATTGTCAAAGCAGGTAAGAACCATTTGGAATCAATGTTGTTAAGACATAATGAAACTGGGTAAAAAACAAATAGACATAATAATAAAGTAGAAACATGGAACCATAAAGCAGATTGATTTTCAGATTTGATGGTGAAATAAGTTGTTGTGTTATAAGCTTCCCAATACAATCTTTCTTCCGGTTTCAAATGTGTTTCCAAAATCGGTAAACCATGGTGATGAACTTGAGCATGAGCAATTGGTGTCATAATTGAAGCAGAATTAGTGGCTGATGCGGTGGCGGGTGTAGTGGCAGAACCGGAGTTTGCTAATGTGTCATGATGTGTGTCATGATGTGTGTCATTTTCTTCATCGTTCATATGGTTCATATCCATGTCCATTGGGACAGCAGCCGCAATGGCTAGCATGAGGGAAAGCAAGGTGAAACGTGAGAACTTCATTTTGTCTGCTTAAAGAAGGGATTTGAGGTTTAATTGAATGTTGTTGTAATAAACTTGTATTTGGAAGAGCGCGGTTCAGGCTGGGAAGAGGAATTGAGTACTGAGAAGAGTGTTGGAAGCACTGTTGAAATATCAAAAAGTTATTTGAGTGCAAGCGAACCAATTCCAAAAGACAAGCGGTATAATTACAAGAAGGGAAGGATTGGTAAACAAGAGCAGTTTCCAAGGTTTATATATGAAAAGTTCCATGGTTTTCTTTGAAGAAAAAGATTCTGTTGTTAGAGGCAACACGGCAGGCAGCAGCAGCAAGGACTCAGGAGACAATAGGCGGGCTGCTGAGTGCTGTGGGCAGACTCCAGAGCAGCGAGCTTTGAGTTATATAAATTGTTACTGGATAGTGGGTTTTGTTTACTGTTTCCTGTTATTCTCTAATTACTGGCGCTATATGGTAGTAGGTACATATGAGTTGTTAAGTGTTTAGGAGTCTTGATTCTTTAAGATTTCAAAATTCGTAGAGTTCTAATAGCAAGGACTAGGATGAATACTAGGCAGGAGGAAGGTGTACCAGTGGTACCATCATGTTATCACGAACTTACATAGTACTTTGTAGTACATTAAATTATACGTATATTTAGTACTTGTAAGTTGTAAGTCGAGACTCGAGAGAGTTGCAACTTGCTTGCTCAGCTGAAATCAGCTCACAGTATTAATTCTGACGTTGCTGCCAGATTTCGAATATATTTCTGAAGAATATTTCCAGCAGCTTATAAATTAAAATACTAGAAAAGAGTGGACAAATTTTTACTAAGAATTTAGAGTTACATTCACGTCGAAATATCACCAAGAAAAAATTAAATTGAAATTTGACACAATATCGGCGCGGGTTTAACGATTTTCTGAGCCGGTCAGTGGTCACATTGATTATTATGTAATATGTAGTTACAGTATGTAGTATGTACAATTTGAATTCACAACTTTGAGCATTTGCCAGCGAGACTGACTGAATTTGATGATGTTGAACTGGAGTGGAGATACTTTTGAGTACTGACAGCGTGAATAAAGTGAACTTCGAAGTTTGAAGTGTTTGCTGTTTGCTGACTCAAATGATAAATTTTATTCATGCATTGAAATTTGAACAACATTTAGGCAGAAACGGAGGCGTTCGGTTTCGGGAGCAGAAATTAGAACTAGTTCGGTACAATTTACAATTTACAATTTACGGACGGGCTTTCAAATTTCAATGGTTAAATTAATTAATAATTTCACACACATAAATTCAAATTCAAACTTCAACGCAGGTCATTCAACCGTCAACGCTTGTGCAGAAAACAACTTTTGAAGTAAAGAACTGAGGTCTGAAAGTAGAATGGTGAACCGTAATTGCTTTCATGCTAGCTTCAAGTTTTAACTGATCATAGTCTGCCAGGCGGATGTTGGTGCTCTTCCTATAATGCAATCATACTCCAAACTAATCCAACAGTATGCTCAACTTCGAAGTTCGAGCTGATGCAGAATGATTCATTTTTCTGCAAATATTTCTTGAGGTGCAAATATTACTAGATATTGAGAGTTGAAGAACTAGGGCCTACTGTCCAGTGTCCACTGTCTACAGGCTACAATGATAGTACTCAAAGTTCTTACAAGGCTCGCGGATCTTCACTGCTCACTGGCAAGTGGCAACTGCTTAATGAACTTTATAATGAACAACCATTAAGATGCATTTTAGTATAATATAAGAAATATATTTCTTATTATGAAGTTGTACGGTGTACTTTAATCTAAATATTAAGTTATCAGTACTCTTCATTCAACCAATATTATTTAATGATATCTAGTATGGTGCCAGGCAGACTGGCCGTTAAATATTGAGAATTAAAATTTGAAAATAAACTGCTTAATACTTACGTACAAGTTGAAAGGAAAATTATTACGAGTTGCAACTTGCAAATATTAGACTTCCGCGAGTAGATTTTTTTTAATATGAATATATTGATCATATTTGTCAATTTAGAATCGATCCTTCTGCTTAGATATATTCATATAATAGGAAGAATGGTACACTTTACTAGTAATTAATCACAAGATAATTACATTAATTACTTTCATTATTGAAATAATAAAATTTACAAAACGTGAACCCAACTGGTCGACCATTTGAATTATGATTTAATTAAGAACCACTAAAATTTAACATATTTCGGTAGTAGGTACATATGACATTATGTTTTGACCTGCATTAACGGACTTCTCTTCATCTTAACATGATCTTGTAATATTCAAGAATTGTTGATCCTGAATAGCCTGTAAAATGTGTATGTACTAATGAAAAAATCAATGCAACTAATTATCCATAAACAGTAGTTGTTCAGCCATAAGTTACTGCACTAAGCAGCTTACTTACAATCTTCATTGAAAACACTCCTAAATACTAGAAAACTGCAATTCTTCAGTGTTCACAACTTCACATTTCAGTGTTCATTTTACCATCAATTTTGTGACAAAACTTAGATAACCCGCTTTTGATTTTGTGTTGTCTGAAAATATAAACACCAAAATCAGATTCGTTTTATAAACTTCTAAACAACCTCTTTTCCTCTCAAGAAACTCACTTTAAACATAGGCGCTTGCTTGCAGCTGTGTTTGAAATGATCCAGAAGAGCGGCGAGACAAACGACGCGGAGTCAGAATCTTCAGATTCCTCTTCCAAATACACTGATTCTCCAGAATATCAGTCCAATCATGAATCTAATCAAAACAATCTTTCCAAAAAACTGAGAATGAAGCTACAAGCTAGAGACTCAGATTCAGAATCAAATAGTGAAGGAGATGACGAAGGTTATGATAACACAACTAAAAAAACCAAAACAGAGCCATTATCCGCCATTTCAGATTGTATCAATATACCAGGTTATATCTTTTGTCAATTGGGATGAAATTTATGGTGGCAAATTTGGCATTTACTAACAACATTCTTTCAATAGCCGTGGGTTCAGTACCGGATTTTAACTCTGCATTGACCGGAAGAAGTGCAATTCCATTTAGTGCTTTTAAAACTCCTCAATTACCAACAGGGAAATTTAGTGAACGTTTCAAACCAAATGAAAACATGTTTACCAAAAAATCAAATTTAAATAAAAATCAAATTCCTGGTGAAAGGTTTGCGGAAGGTGGCGTTTATGACTCTTTCGAAAGCTATTATGATCCTTATCCTTGTTGGAGTGATCCTGAATTGATACCAATTACAAGACAAGAAATCGAAGTAATTTTTATCGAATTGACTGATATTTTTTCTTTCCAGTTAGATAACACCAAAAACATGTTTGATTATTTATTGAGGCTTTTGGACTCAAGAGGTTCAAGAATGGATAAAGATCAAGCACTTCGCTCTTTACATGCTGATTATATTGGTGGTATCAATTCTAATTTTAAAAGATGGTATTTCAGTGCTCAATTAGATATTGATGACACTATTGGATTCATTAATGCTAAGAAAAATGGTGAACTGAAACATAAAAAACATTATGATCAATCAGATCCTTTATATCAAACAGATTCGAATGATTATGTGTCTTTAGAAGAATCAGAAAAGCGTTGGTCTGCAAGCATGAATAATCTTTCTGCAAAAGATTCAATCATTCAAATTGCGTTATATCTTTTATGTTGGGGCGAATCAAATAATATAAGATTTATGCCAGAATGTCTTTGTTTTATTTTTAAATGCTGCAATGATTATTACTACGGACTAGATAAAATCAAAGAGCATCCAAATTTTAGAAAACCAACAAATTTCCTTGATCATGTTATTACTCCATTATACAATTTTTATAGAGATCAAAGCTATGAGTTGATTGATAACAAATATGTCAATATTGATAAAGATCATTCTTCAATTATTGGTTATGATGATATGAATCAATTTTTTTGGCATAGAAAAAGTTTGGAAAAAATTCAATTAAATAAAGATGTTACTGATAAAAATGGTATAACTAAAAAACATTTGATTAGCTTACCTCCTAATGAAAGATATCTTTATTTGAATCAAGTCAAATGGTCGAAATGTTTCTATAAGACTTACAAAGAAAGAAGAACTTGGGGTCATGCAATTGTTAATTTTAATAGAATTTGGATTATTCATTGTTCAATTTTTTGGTTATACACTTGTCTTAATGCAACATCATTGTACACAAAAAATTATCAACAGCAATTGAATAATCAACCACCACTTCAATTGATTTTGTCAATGTTGGCTATCAATGGATCTATTTCAACATTCATCAACATAGTTGCAACAATTTTAGAGTATTCTTATGTTCCAAGAAAATGGCCTGGTGCTCAACCTTTATTAAGAAGGTTAATAATTTTGATTGTTTTTTTCATAATATTAACAACACCAACTATTTTCATGTTGAACTTGGTTTCTAATTTTGGTCCAAAATATTTGACTTATAAAAATTCAAAATTAGGACTTGGAATTGGTGCTTCTCAATTTATTTTTTCAATTTTAGTTACTCTTTATTTTTCAATTGCTCCATTATCCTCCTTATTTCAAAAACCTTTGACTAAAAGAGATTTGAAAACTCAAAAGTTTAGGGATTATTTACCAAATAAAATTTTTACAAACTCAATACATAAATTGAGAGGTAAAGCAGCGTTGTCATCTTATGGCTTATGGTGTTCTGTGTTCTTATTGAAATTTGTTGAATCTTATTTTTTTCTAACATTGTCATTGAAAGATCCAATTCGTGAATTAGGTATGATCCAAATGAAAAAATGTGTTGGTGATAGTTATTTAGGAACTTGGTTATGTAAACATCAAGCTAAATTTCTATTGATTATGATGCTTGTTACAGATTTAGTTTTGTTCTTCTTGGACACTTACCTTTGGTATATTATTTGCAACACTTTCCATTCTGTTTGTCGCTCTCTTTATATTGGCGTTTCAATTTGGACCCCATGGAGAAACATTTTTTCAAGATTGTCGAAAAGATTTGATTCCAAAATTATTGCAATTACCCCAGAAAATCATGGAAAGAATAAGATTTTAGTTGGTCAAGTTTGGAACTCAATCATCATTGCAATGTACAGAGAGCACCTCTTATCTTTAGAGCATGTTCAGAGGTTAATTTATCAAAGTATTCAAACGAAAAATCTTGAAGGTGTTGAAACCACCATTTTAAAAGAACCAAGCTTTTTCATGTCACAAGATGATCATGTTTTAAAAAGCTCTTTATTTGATTCATATTCTGAAGCTCAACGAAGAATCACCTTTTTTGCTCAGTCATTATCAACACCAATTCCAGATCCTTGCCCTATCAATGAAATGCCAAGTTTCACAGTGTTGATTCCTCATTATAAAGAAAAGATTACTTTAAGTTTGAGAGAAATTATTAAAGAAGATGATGGTTTATCAAGTGTTACATTATTAGAGTATTTGAAACATTTGCATCCTTTGGAATGGACATGTTTTGTTCAAGATACCAAAATGTTGGCAGAAGAGGTTGAGAAAGAAGCTACAGCTAATGAATTGGACTCTGCCTATAATTCTAGTACTCTGTCATCTGGTAAAGATCTGACCAAAAACTTACCGTATTATTGTATTGGTTACAAATCAGCCACACCAGAATATGTTTTGAGAACTAGAACTTGGGCCTCATTACGCTCCCAAACTTTGTATAGAACCATTTCTGGATTTATGAACTATTCAAGAGCTATTAAGTTGTTCTATGATGTTGAAAATCCAAATTTGGAAGATTTTGATAATGAAGAAGTTAAAAAAATGGAATCAGCAAGTATGATGGCTTTAAGAAAATTTAGAATGGTTGTGTCTATGCAAAGAATGACTAAATTTACACCGGATGAAGCCGACAATAAAGAATGGTTGATGAGAAATTATCCAGAGTTGCAAATCTCTTATATTGAGGAAGAAGTTGATGAAGAAACTGGAATCACAACTTACTTTTCTTCTTTGATTGATGGTGGTTGTGAAATTTTACCAACTGGTAACAGAAAACCAAAATATAAGATTAGACTATCAGGAAATCCAATTTTAGGTGATGGTAAATCAGACAATCAAAACCATGCAATTGTTTTTTGCAGAGGTGAATACATTCAACTTATTGATGCAAACCAAGATAACTATCTCGAAGAATGTCTCAAGATTAGAAACTTGTTGACTGAATTTGAAGAAACGAGTGATGATCAACAAGATCCTTATATCAATTTACAACAAGCAGTTCAGCAAAAGGCAGTTCAGCAAAATCATGATGATGCAAACATTCCAATCAATAGTGGTGATATTTTAGAGCATAAGTTCAATAGAGACCCTGTTGCTATCATTGGTACCAGAGAATATATTTTTTCAGAAAATATTGGTATTTTGGGTGATATTGCAGCTGGTAAAGAACAAACTTTTGGAACTTTATTTGCAAGAACTTTGGCTAGAATTGGAGGTAAACTACATTATGGACACCCCGATTTTTTAAACGCTATTTTTATGACTACAAGAGGTGGTGTTTCCAAAGCTCAGAAAGGTTTACATTTAAATGAAGATATTTATGCAGGTATGAATGCAATGTTAAGAGGTGGAAAAATTAAACATTGTGAGTATATTCAATGCGGTAAAGGAAGAGATTTAGGATTTGGATCCATTTTGAATTTTACTACTAAAATTGGTGCTGGTATGGGTGAACAAATGCTATCAAGAGAATATTATTACTTAGGTACTCAATTGCCTTTGGATAGATTTTTGTCATTCTATTATGCACATCCAGGTTTCCATCTCAACAATGTTTTCATTATTCTTTCTATTCAATTGTTTTTAGTGGTTTGCGTCAATTTAGCTTCGTTAGTTCACGAATCTTTTCTTTGTGATTACAACCCTCATGTTCCAATAACTGATCCAAGAAAACCAACCGGTTGTACAAATTTGATTCCGATTGTCAAGTGGTTAGAAAGAAGTATTTTGTCCATTTTCATTGTGTTTTCAGTTTCATTTATCCCATTATGTGTTCAAGAATTGACTGAACGCGGTATTTTGAAAATGATCACAAGATTAACAAAACATTTTTTATCATTATCACCATTGTTCGAAGTTTTTGTTTGTAAAACTTATGCCCAAAGTTTACTCAATGATTTGTCTGTTGGGGGAGCAAGATATATTGCTACTGGTCGTGGGTTTGCAACTGTCAGAATTCCATTCCATTTACTTTATACAAGGTTTGCAACAGGGAGCTTTTATTTTGCAGCTATTTCAAGTTTGTTATTGGTTTATACTTCTAGTACTATGTGGGATTATTCTTTGTTATATTTTTGGATTACCATTATTGCTTTATTGATTTGTCCACTATTATACAATCCTAATCAATATTCCTGGAATGAATTTTTCCTTGATTATAGGAAATATCTTCATTGGTTATCTGCTGGAAACACTCAAAAGAAAAATAAGAGAAACAATCCCAACAATGAGGTTTCATCCTGGATTAACCATGTACGTTCTATTCGTATTCAAAATACAGGATCAAAAAGAAAGAAGCAGCTTGGATCACCTGGAGATAATTTAGCTTCAGATTTCAAAAAACCATCATTTTTGAACATGTTTTTCTCACAAATTTGTACTCATGTCATTTACACTTTTTTAATTACATTAGCATATTTATTTGCTAATTCTCAAAATGAAATCAGAACAACTAGTCAATCTAATGCTTTTTTGAGAATTTTGTTTGTTTCAATTGGGCCAATTCTTGTTAATGCTGGTGTGTTGCTTTTATTTTTCACTGTGTCATTAATTTTGGGACCAATAATCACATTTCTCATTCCAAGTTTTCCTGCTTTGATATCTTCCACTACACATGTTCTTGCATTTATTAATCATGTTATATTTTTTGAATTGTTATGGTTTTTAGAAAATTGGAATTTTGGTAATACAGTCTTAGGTTTATGCGCTTCAATATTGATGCAAGGGTTAATTTTTAAGATTATTATCACATTGTTTTTAACAAGAGAGTTCAAACATGATAGAAGTAATCAAGCATGGTGGTCAGGTAAATGGGCCACATCAGGACTTGGATGGGCTGTTTTCACACAACCCGTTCGTGAATTTTTATGTAAAATTGTTGAGATGGGGATGTTCACATCTGACTTTATTTTGGGACATTTTATTTTATTTTTCCAAATTCCGATTTTATTTATACCTTATATTGATAGATGGCATTCAGTTTTATTGTTTTGGTTGAGACCAGAAAGGCAACTTCGAACCCAAATCTTGTCAGCTAAACAAAGAAGAAAAAGAAGACTGATTGTTCATTTTTATTTGATTTTGTTTTTATTAGTTCTAGGACTATTTTTAACAATTTTTCTGGTTCCAGTGATTTTGAATAGAGGATTAAAAATCAAACTTGATGATTATTTACCACAACAGATATTGAATTTGAAACAACCAGATGTGGCATCTAGTTTTGCCAATAAGAAAGGATTAAAAGCTTATTATAGTATGAAAAAAAGTAGTACAGCTCATTAACGGAAGAGAATTAAAATCTAATATTTTCACGCCGATCTGACAAAAAAAAAAGGAGAAAAAGGTAAAGTTAAGAAGCAGCTATCATAACTTTATAGGAAACCTATCAATATCAAAAAGTGATTGTATCTTATTACAGAATCATTTTTATCTTTTAGTTGTTAGCGTTTAAGATCATAATGATCATAGCTTCGTAATATTGTGTATTTAATCAAATCATATCTTCAATTACCGTCATTTGTGTTATTATTGTAGTTTAAATTGAACAACATAGAACAACAAATACATAATCAGTAAACGCCAAATAAATTTTTTTGATGTGATGATGCAAAAAAAGCATGAATATAATTTTTTTTGAAAATTTGAAGCAAATTGATAGTTTGACACCTTGTTGGGAGTTTTGAGTCTTATTGTGCTAGAATCTGGTGTGATGACAGTTATCGACTTGCAAGGTGTTCTTGACGTATATGTGTCACTAATTTTTGGCCATTTTTTACTGTTTTTAGCGAGTGAAGAATCATTCTAACTTTATTCCTATAAGTTTGCATTAGTTCTTGAGTGAGATGTTGTTATTGATGTCCCTATAAAAAGTTCCAACTACATCAAAATTTATATGGTTCATACCTTAGTATCAGGGTTATATAGTACCAGCCCAGAGCAAAAGGTGAATTTATTGTGAACACTGAAAGAATTCTAGTTGAACACCATTTTGAATGTTTTCATTATTATTTTGATTTAAAAGGTTTGGAAAATCAGCATCATTGTTTAATAACGGTTGGTTCAAAAAGTCTTGGAAATACAATTCAAATAAAAAATTAGCGAATGTCCCATGTGGATCTGGGATGTTCCCTTGCAATACCTCAGTTAAGAGGTTAAGCAATAGTGCGTCAGTTTCTGGGCCATTTGGGCCATCTGGTAATTCGTTTGAGTTTTCTCTATCTAAATAGTTTTGTCAGTAAAATCGTTGATACCTAAAAAGTATGGGAAAGGTTTTTATCAACTAATTGTTGGCATATTTGATATTTATTTGTATTGCAATGATCAACCATTGTATACAGAGTTTTTTTCGTTTCGAAGCAAAATATTGATTGTACAAAAAATTTTTTGTGACACAAATTAAAGACGTAGTCTCAAGTAAATGTCAACGTATCTGTTGCTTAATAAAACGTTCATAAAATGAGTTCTACACTAGTAACAAGTAAGATGGAAACATTTATAATAAAAAAATTCTCTTTTATAATTCATAATTCTCCAAACTCTCAACAGGATCAATTCAAAATTAACTTCCATAAAAAACAACACCTGTTTTGTTACACAATGGACATGAATTTCTTTTCGTTAACAACCATTTGTCAATACAATTTTTATGGAAAAAATGGCGACCACAGCATAACTTTCTAACAACTTGGTTATTTTCATACTCTTCAAAGCATATCAAACAAGTTTCATGTTGATCTAATGATTCAGTAACATTAACATCTGATAGATCTAGAACTGTAATTCCTATTATGGATTTACGAACAAATTCCTCATTTAACTTGACTTCAAATAATGAGGAATGATTTGGTTTTCGTAATTCTTCTGGTGAACACCTAGGAATTCTTGCAAGAATTTCCAAGTGAGTAGGCAGTCTAATTATTCTATTCGAGTTCAAATAATTGTAAAGCAACAAAGGAAATCTTAAAACTTGATTTTTTTCAGATATATTTACAGCCATTGCATAAATCATGATTTTTTTGGATTGAATGTTTTGAATCAATTCAAACTCTGGGGTATTTGGATCGTTTGAAACATTTGTTAATGGCTTCAATTCATAAACTAAATGAGCCATAATTTTTTTTTTGACTTTTTAGAGAAAGATAAGCATGAATATCCTGGTAACATGTTGAATTGTGATGTGAAGCTCTTGAATGAACATTAACCCAATCTTGAGTCCAACCATTTGAGCCCGAGTAATCTATTTTATCATCACTTTGAACCAAATCTGTGAAGTACACACCAAGAATAATTACTGGAACAATTGCTGAGTTTTCCAAAACTCCAAAATCACTTATCTCTTGCTTATAGTTATTGAACTTGAAGAGTTTCAAAAAAGGCCTTTCTAATGAAAATATTTCATCATATCTACCATCTTTTAACATTTCAATGAACTCTTTGACACCGATTGTTGCATCATGGAAATTTGAATCGACACCATTTTGAGATTTGATTCCAAATAATTCGAGTGAATGTAAATAGTTGACATAAACTTCTAAAACTTTCTTGATTAAATTTGACCTATCATTAGGACAGTGAGCTGATTTTTCTGGTTCCATTAAACATTTATTTCTCATAATTTGCATCTCTTTTGTATCATTTGGTAAAAGATTTAGCGAGTTTGCTCCATTTAACATTGCTTCAATATCCATTTTTAACGTAATTATTCGATTTTATTGGTTCCAGCTTTAGATTAATTGCTTTAAAATATTGATTGAAAACAAAAAATATTGCTTCATCATTGAGTGATTAATAACTGACATAAATTTCTCAAGAAAGTATAGCACTAATATTCAGTGGTATTAAATAATTTCCATTGTTGGTAAAAAATTTCCATTTTTTGAAACTCTTTAAAAACCACCACCAAAAAAAGAAATGGCCAATTGAACAGATATACACACATTTGAAATCCACCACTGATACCTTCTACTAAAAACCAATTTTCAATTCACTTTCATTTTAGACTTATTTAAAAAATTTGTCATTTTGATATTGGAGAGTTGAATTCAATCATTTTCAGAGAAAACAACGCTTTTGAACTGTGGGAAATAATTGGAATTTGAAAAATAATTAGAGTGATATATGAACGTTCATTATGGATACAACTACAAACCTAAATTTTTTTTTTCTACGTCGTAATTTTTAATGCAAATAGACTAATATTTCAAGAATATGTATTGTAATTTTATAAATAAATCATTTCCACTTATTAATTGATGCTTCCACTGTCTCTTTGAATGATTCCAAAGAGGTTGAATTTGCAAGTAAGTTTTGTAAATCATTTATTTTAAACTTACTCAATGAGAAAGCCATGATTTTAAATCTTGGAATAGAAGCCAATGTATTTAAATAATCTAAGATTTGAATTGCAAGATCTTGCTGATTTGATAATGTTGCTGATGAAGAAGATGATTTTAAAATGTAAATGAATGAATCTAAAAAGAAATCTAAAATTGATGATTCAATTGTACCTGATTTGAATAAATCGTGGTAAAAAGAAGGTGGTTGAGATAACAGGATTTTATATGCTGATTCTTTATCTGTAGATGTTGTAAGTGCTTTTATATCTATTATTGATTTGAGGGTTGTTGGTGTTGGTGTTGGTGTTGGTGCTGAAGGTGAAGGTGAAGGCGTAGATGTAGATTTCTTTTGCTGCTGAAATTTTAATGGCAGCTCATCAACTTCATAGATTGGAATATTTATTAGCTTTAGCTTCTTTGTCTTTAACTCTTTTAATTGTTGAACTAATGTCAAGATGTTCTTATTATTTGAATCAATCTTCAATGCCTCATCCAATCGAACTTCAGCTGTACTCAAATCACCTAGCTGTAGCAAACTGGTACTCAATCTCCACAACAGTTTCAGCCTCGTAGCAGGATCTGTAATAGCATATTGCAATCCAACATCACAGACATCGACACATTCTTTGAAGCTTGATAATTTGATCAAAGTCATTGCTTTATTTGAATATAAAACTGGATTTTCTGGTGAGAGTTTGATTGCATTGTTGTATATTCCCAGTGCTTGTTTGTATTCACCATTCTTGAAGTGTTCGTTTCCTTTCTGTTTAAGCAATTCGCTCATTGTTTGGGTGGTTGTTGAGTTCGACTCAATATTGGAAGGTTATGAATATTTTTTTTTTCTCCAATATGAATTTTGACTCAATTTTAAAAGGTTCAGAAAGAGAAAGAGAAAAAGAAAGAGAGAGAAGAAGAGATGAATGAAGAATTGAATGATGAACTGAGTGCAATTGATGCAATTTACCCAGAAAGTTTGGTGAAAATCACACCAGAATTGATTGATTTAACGGTACCTCAACATGAAGAATATAAAATCAGAATCTCGTTCCCAGAGAGCTATCCCGATGAGATCCCACATATTTTACAAGTCCATTGTAAACCAAAGAACGGGGATGAACATTATCTTGAAGGGTTGTTCAATGAAGTGCTTGAATCTGTTTTCGTTGAAGGATCTGTATGTTTATTTGATTTTTTAACTGAATTGGACGGTGTGTTGTATGTCGAAGAAGAAGATAATGGTTCTAATGTGGTGGTGGAACATAGTGCTGAACCAGTGGAGGTAGATGTGTTGAAAGGATGGACTGTCTCAGAGGCAATAGTGGACAGGAATTCAGTTTTCATTGCGTTTGTTCAAGAAGTTCATAGTGAAGAAGAGATGAATGAGAAGCTTTCATTGCTTAAAATGGATAAAAAAATAGCGAGAGCTACACATAATATGACTGCATGGAGGATACAGAACGAGGATGGGACAAGAGCACAGGATTGTGATGATGATGGAGAAACAGCAGCTGGAGGAAGATTATTGCATTTATTAACTGTGAGTTGAGTAATAAAAGATATTGAAAAAGATTTACTAACATTACAGGTGATGGATGCATGGAACGTGATAGTTGTTGTGAGTATCATCTAGTGAAAAAAATAATTTAACGCTTTCAAAAAACTAACTTTTTTTTTATTTTAGGTTAGTAGATGGTATGGAGGAATTCATCTTGGACCAGACAGATTCAGACACATCAATGCAAGTGCTAGGGATGCCATTGTAAAAGCAGATTTGGTGGATGAGTCTAAGAAGTCCAAGAGGAAAAAGAAATGAAGGAACTTTGAAATACATAGGTAAAATATAGAACGAATAGAATATTGTATCAAGATTGAGATTTTCTCTTTTTAGAAGGCTTGTTGTCTTTAGCTTTAGACCGTTTCTTGTTGCTTTTCACTTGCTGGCTTTTCCATAGTGAATCCAGCGAGTTTGAAGGATCTTCTTCTTTATTATTTTCTGTTTCTGTTTCAGTCTCCGTTTCAGTCTGTAGTTTAGGTGTTTCACCAAACGTTCTTCTTCCCATGGGACTACCGTTCGAATTGCGCATGCTCAATATACTGGCATAACCCACAGTGGCTCTTTGTGGAGGAATCTTGCTTTTGAGTACATCACTTGCCTTAGTTTTCCATTCACTAAGATCTTTAAGTTTCTTCTCTGTCTCGAGTTGCTTGTCTTCTTCTTCACGGACTTCTGCCTGGCGCATGAACTTCATGTTCAGCACATTGGAAGAGAACTTCTTGCTGCTCATATTTTCTTCTCAACTGTGTTCTATAAATTTATTATTCAATTTCTGTTTTGTATGCAAAAAATAAAAATAATTTTCAATCTCATCGCATAAAATTTTTATTGAAATTTTTTTTTTTTCAATATTTATTTCTTTCTTTAACTAACTAATAAAAGAAGAACAGACAAAATGCGTTCTGATTTTGAGGTAAGAATATCGACCGGTTTTTTCCAGCTACTACAAAACTAACCCTTTTTTTTCTTTTTCTCTCTAGTTATCCAACTTATTAGGAACTGTTTATACACAGGGAAATCTAGTTTTCAGCAAAGATGGAACTAAACTGCTCAGTCCAGTGGGGAACAGAGTGAATGTGTTTGATCTGGTGAACAACAAGTCTTTTACATTCTCATACCAGCACAGGAAACCAGTGCTAAGAATCGCTTTGAATTCACAAGAAACTTTGCTTTTAAGTGTGGATATTGATGGTAGAGCTATCTTAGTGAACTACAAGTCTCATAAAGTACTCCATCATTTCAATTTTAAAGACAGAGTTTTGGATATCAAGTTCAGTAACGACTCAAACTATTTTGCCATTGCTACAACAAGATTTGTTCAAGTTTGGAAAACTCCAGATATCACTCAAGATCGTCAATTTGCTCCATTTATTCGTCATAGAATTTATGCTGGACATTTTGCTGATGTTGTTTCTATCACTTGGTCTAAAGATTCAAGGTTTTTCTTATCAACTTCAAAAGATTTAACTGTTAGATTATGGTCTTTACATTCAGAAGAAGCTTCAACTGCAATGACTTTTGCTGGTCATAGAGACACAGTTATATCGGCATTTTTCAATGCTACACAGGAGATAATATACACTGTTAGTAAAGATGGTGCTTTATTCCAATGGGAGTATACAAAACAAAAATCTGGTGAAGAAGAAGAAGAAGAAAGTGATGAAGATGAAGATGAAAAAGATAAAGAACCTGCAGATCCATCATTATTTAATTGGAGAATCACTAAGAAAAACTTTTTTCTAGCAGAATCAAAAGTCAAATGTGCAACTTTCCATGAAGATTCAAATTTATTGGTTGTTGGTTTCAAAAATGGTGAATTTAGATTATATGACTTACCAAGTTTCAACATGATTCAACAATTAAGTATGGGTCAAAATGACGTTAATACAATTGAAATCAACAAATCTGGTGAATGGTTAGCATTTGGTTCTAAAAAACTAGGTCAATTATTAGTTTATGAATGGCAATCAGAATCTTATATCTTGAAACAACAAGGTCATTTTGATTCAACAAATTCATTAACTTATTCTCCAGATGGCTCTAAAATTGTTACAGGTTCAGATGATGGGAAAATTAAAATTTGGGATGTTGCTTCTGGTTTTTGTTTAAACACTTTTGAAGATCATAGTTCTTCAGTGACTTGTGTTAGATTCTCTAAAAAAGGGAATGTGTTATTTTCATCTTCATTTGATGGTACCATTAAAGCTTATGATTTAATAAGGTATCGTAATTTTAGAACTTTCACTGCAACAAAAAGACTTAGATTCAATTCTCTTGCAGTTGATCCAAGTGGTGAAATTGTTTGTGGTGCAAGTGAAGATAGTTTTGATATTTATGTTTGGTCAGTACAAACTGGTCAATTATTAGACGCATTATCTGGTCATGATGGTCCAATTTCAGCAATTACATTTGGTGTTGAGAATAACTTATTGGCAAGTTCAAGTTGGGATAAAACTATTAGAATTTGGAATATTTTTGATAGATCTCAACATGTTGAACCAATTCAAATTAATAATGATGTATTGGCAATTGCAATGAGACCGGATTCAAAAGAAATTGCAGTTTCAACATTAAATGGTCAATTACAATTTTGGGATATTGAAAATGCTAAACAAGTTGCAAATATTGATTCAAGAAAAGATATTATTAGTGGTAGATTCCTTAAGGATAAATTTGAAAGTAAAAATTCTGCAAGATCTAAATTTTTCACCACAATTAATTATAGTTTTGATGGATTAACTTTAGTTGCTGGTGGGTTTAATAATTCTATTTGTCTTTATGATATTTCTAATGAGGTTTTATTAAAAAGATTTAGAATTTCTTTAAATATGTTGTTAGATGGTACTCAAGAATTATTAAACAGTAACAAAATGACTGAATTTGGATCAGTGGATTTAATTGATGATACTGGTGAAAATTCAGATTTAGAAGATCGTATTGACAATTCATTACCAGGTTCCAAAAGAGGAGGAAATGATCCTTCTTTACGTAACAATAGACCTGAAATTAGAATTTCATCTATTCAATTCTCACCAACTGCATCATCTTTTGCTGCTGCTTCCACTGAAGGTGTCTTAATTTATTCCATTGATGAAGAATTAGTTTTTGATCCATTTAATTTAGATATTGATATTACACCAGAAACAATTTTGGAAACATTGAATGAAAAGGAATATTTGAATGCATTGATTATGGCATTCAGATTAAATGAATCATATTTAATTCAACAAGTTTATGAATCTATTCCAGTTAAAGATATCACTTTAATTTCAAACAGTTTACCAAACGTTTACATTGACAAATTTTTATATATAATTGGTACAATGGGTAACAACAATCAACATATTGAATATCATTTACTTTGGATCAAAGCCATCATATCAGCACATGGAAGATATATTAACAAGAACAAACCATTATTTGTACAATCCTTAAGATTAATTCAAAGATTTTTACAAAGAATAGCTAAAGATGTCGTTAAAATTTCTAAAGAGAATGAATACAGTTATTTGTTCTTAGAATGTCAGGAGAAAGACGAAGATGTTGTTATTGAAGATTTGAACCAAGATATTCCAGATGTTCAAGAAATTGAAATGGTTTCAGCTTTAACTTCTGATGAAGAAGATGAAAATGATGATGAAGAAGAAGGATGGATAACTAGTGATAAAATGCTTCTTTCCGACTCCGAAGGTTCAGATGATGAATAATTAGATGGTGATGTATATAAGTGTTCATTTAGAAGAAAAAAAAAGTACAATAATTAAGAAACATTGTGTTGGTTTTCTATTTACTAGCTAAAATTGATTAATTATCTTCCAACCCTAAAATTTCTTACAGTTCCTTATTCTTAGAACAGAACAATACCTTCATCGTTACATAATGGACATGAGTTCATCTTGTACAGTAACCATTTGTCAATACACTCTTTATGGAAAAAATGACGACCTGCACAACATAATTGTCGAACAATATGATTATTTTCATAATCTTCAAAACAAATTGAGCAATTTTCAGTCTGAGTCAATGATTCTGAAACATTAACATCTGTTAAATCTAGAGTTTTAGCAAAATAATACTCACGGGAGAATTCTTCATTTAGTTTCAGTTCAAATACTTTGGAATAATTTGGTTTTTTCAACTCTTCTGGTGCAAGTATTGGACTGTTTGCAAAAACTGAAAGATAAGAACGTAATCTGATTATTCTATATGAGCTTAGGTGCTGATACATCAACGAAGGAGCTCTAAAAAGACGATCACTTTCACATAATAAATTACCAGCCAGTCCATAAATCAGGATTTTTTTAGATTGACAATATTTTGGAGCAAACTCATATTTTGGAGTGTTGGGGTCACCAGAAACATTTGCGAGTGGTTTTATTTCATGAACTAAATGAGCAACAAATTTATCAGGATCTCTATACTCGTAAATATGACTATCCTCGAAACAAGTTTCATTATGGTGTTCAAATCTTGAATGAAGATTGACCCATTTTTGAGTCCAGCCTTTTACACCAGAGTAGTCTATACAAATATCGTTGTCAACCAATTCTGCGTAGTGAACACCAATCATAATCACTGGAATATTTGGAGAGTTTTTCAAAGCTTCTGAACCAGCATCTTGTTTATTTTTATCAAACTTGAAGAACTTAAAGAATATGATAGGCACCTCATCCGTTGAAAATAAATAATCACTTCTGCCATATTCGAGCATTTTGATGAATTCATTAATACCAAGGGTTACATCATTGAAAGAAACTTCCATACCATTTTGAGATTTAATTCCAAATAATTCATGTGAATGTAGATAATTGAGAAAAACCTTTAAAACGTTTTTAATTATTTTTTCTCTGTCATTTGGAAGACTGATTGATTGTCCAGGATCCATTAAACATTTATTTCTCATGTCCATAATTTCTTTCATGTAATTTGGAAAAACATTTAGCGAGTCTGTTACAATTTCGTCATCCATTTTTAAATACAACTGAATGTTAGTTTAATCAATATTGAATTCTTGATGAAATAATGCTGATTGATAAAACTTAGATTGTTTTTTAATTATAATCTAATATCAATTGAGTTAAAATTCTCATTAACAATTAACATTATATATAACATGATCTACCACTATAACGAGTAGTAGCAATATTCAAATTATTTCCATTCTTGGTAAAAAATTCCCATTCTATTTGAAGTAATAACAGCCAGAAACCGCTATTGAACACTGTTCTGTTCAGCAGTATCCATAATCCACTTGTTTGTTTCTTTGATTTTCAAT
Organism: Starmera amethionina; assembly: GCA_030573755.1. Classification (NCBI taxonomy): domain Eukaryota; kingdom Fungi; phylum Ascomycota; class Saccharomycetes; order Phaffomycetales; family Phaffomycetaceae; genus Starmera; species Starmera amethionina. The sequence goes on from JAJMDW010000163.1 coordinate 84,494, forward strand.
CCGTCTGCTGTTTAAATTATAGCTCAACTTAAAACTTATAAATCAACAGACTACACAGTTTTGACACAATTTCTCGGATTTGAACGGTTTTTTTTTTCCAAATTTTTTTCAAATTTGAAACTTGAAAGTATATCAAAAACAACAACAGCCAAATATCAATTGAAGTGCAAACAGACGAAGAACTAGCAACACACGATGGATCAGATAATAAGAAACAAATTGGATTGAGAAAATGGAAGTTGCAAGCTTTCTACAAGCTGAAAAACTGAGGATTTTGATGTTGTTTCTATGCATATTTGCCACTCCAAGTTCGACATTCAAATTAAATTCATTTAATTCTGATACATTGATTAATTCATTACAAGATATTTTAAGAAATCAATTGGCTGACACTTTAGGACTGTTGAATGAAAACAGATCAAGATTGGACTATATTGGTGTTGCAAGCAATGATGCAACACTCAAATTTGTGGGAAATTAATGGAATCTGTTGACCATGATTTGATTGATGAATCAATATTAAATTCAAAAAGGTGAACATTTGGTCATCATTATCAATGTATCAAAATTGATTATGAGAAAGTGGAAAAATGATTTTAAAGCTGCAAATGAAACTACAGAAACTGAATCAAAAGAAAATAAAAAATTATGAAATCAAACTAAAGCGAAATTATTTTATGATGCTGCTAAAATGAGAGGTTTAGGTTTAGTGCAATATGCAGATTAAAATACACTTCAATTGATGTTAAGAAGAGAAATTGTTAACTGGAAATACAATAGATTGAACTGAAGAATCACCAGAAAGTTTAATTCAATTACAAACAACAGTGTTATCAAAATTAGAAAATCACAATATAAACTTCATAGAAAAGCTGAATTAGAAAAACTAGCATCATCATCATTAATATTCATCCTACAAATCATAACCATTCATCAATGGCCTTTCATCAACAGCAGCAGTTTGTGGACCATTTTCACCACCGTCATTTTCACCACCATCATTGTCACCACCTTCTGAATCATGGACATTATTAGCAGCAATATTTCTATGGTCATCTGGATCACATTTAGGTTAGCTTCATGTAATTAATCTTATTTAATAAAGTGAATACTTACTTTGCTCAACTGTCATTATGACTAGTTGGCTTTTAATTAGAGTAGTTGTGTGTTGGTTTATAGTATTATCATGTATAAGCTGTAGTTGGTATTCAAATATAAAGTCTTTTTTCTCAATAATTTACAAAAAATTTTGTGACACAAAGTCGATAATACTAGTGCAGGATCAATCATGTTTGAGGGAGATGTTATTATGATATTATGACCAATGTCTTTTCTAGAAGCTTGCATTTTTGCTAAAGTATGATCCTAGCCTAATTTCTCTCTATAATTGTATTAAATCATTGAACTGATTCATGTTAAAATCATGTGACATATCACGTGCGTATCTGATTTTTCTCGCCTGCAAAATTTATTAACTTCAATTATTAAATAAACAACTTCTTTATTACTGCTATTTGAGAGAGAGAGAATGACTGATGTTAATGAAGTATCAGACTTCCTGGAACAACTTTCCACTCAATTACTAGAACCAAGCATCGAAACAGCACATTTAAAGCACAAATTCACAGAAATATTAACAACCACTATTCATCATGAGAAATTACGACTTGAACTTTCCACAAACATACACATTTGGCATTTAATCCAATCAATAATCAAACATCGAGTCAATGGAGGAGAAGAATATTTGAGATTACAACGAGGTGCAGTGATATTGGCAAGAAATTTGTTGTCAATGGATAGAGAGATTGCCAAAAAAATTTGTATTCATGAAGATGTATTGAAGTATATTACAGATATAACGAAGGATGATAATACAATTAATTCAGTTTTAAGAAAAGATACTGTCATTAGTGGTTATCAACTATTATGTAATTTAACTGTTGAAACAAAAAATGAAGAATTTAAATCATTTGAATTTTTAAAAATGGTTAAAATTTATAACGATGATCAAATAGATCAATTGGTTTTCACATTTATTGGGAACTTATTTCAAAATAATGCAGTGTTAACACATGTCTTGAAGAAAAAAATACCTATTATTGATGATTTATTAACAAAATTCGAAGAAATTGAATTCCATGAACCTAATAAAGAATTAAATTCATTTGAAATTTCCATAATTAAAACTTGTTGGTTGATTGTTATCCATGAATCTTTTTTAAATTTTATGTATCAAAAATGTACTCATGATGAGATGATACGATATTTAAGAATGAGTGAATATTTAATAACAAGTAAAGAATCTTTTGAAGTTTTTGAATTAACTGTTATATTATCATGGAATTTTGAATTATTTGAAAAAACTTTAACAGAAGTTGAGAATTATTTCCAAACTGAGAAGATAACAGAATTAGATTATCATTCAAAAATAGATGTCACATTTATTCAAAAAAAATTGTTCATATGTATGGATAATTTAACTTCATTATTAAAATTTGATCATACAATTAAATTTTTAATTTTTTATAAATCAACATCAAAATTAATTAAATTATTACAAATAATTCAAAATAATGTTAAACCTTTAAAATTAAAAGATTCAGAATTAATGAATTTCAAAAGTGAAGCGAAAAATTTCCCCAATATTAAATCAATGATTATTGAAATATTATCATCATTAGTTTATCAAAATAAAGAAATTCAAGATGAAGTTAGACAATTACATGGTATAGAATTGATTTTAAACAATTGTAATTTAGATTCAAATGAACCTTATATTAAAGAAAGAAGTATTGTTTGTCTTAGATTTTTATTATTAGAAAATGAAGCTAATCAAAAATTTGTTTCTGATTTAAAAGCTCAAGAACCAATTCAAGATGAAAATTTAAGAGAAGCTGGATTTGAAGTTGAATTAGAAAAAGATGGTAGAGTGAAATTGAAAACTATAGCTAAAGATTAAGAGAACAGGGGAGGTAATGTATTATAATAAACAATGAATGAAAAGATTAAGCTTCTTTAGCTAAACCTTCCACAATTGCATTTTTAACTAATTGTAAATCAGGTTTTTCAATCAATTGAATTCTTAATTCTTTTTCAGCCAATTCTTTTAATTCATCTGGTAGTACATCTTTATCAAAAGAATAATTTTCAAATTCAGATAATGATTTATTAACAGCATCAGCAAATTTAGCAGGATGAGCAGTTGATAAAGAAACATAAGTAAAATTTGGTTCTTTTGAAATAAAATCCAATGAAGTTTTAATACCAACTGCAGAATGTGGATCTAAAATATAATTATTTGATTGATAAATTTGTTTAATTGTAGCTGAAGTTTCATCATTAGAAACTTTCTCAGAATCAAAAATTTCTCTAGCTTTTAAAATAACTGATTCTGGTACTGTAAAAGAACCTGTTTGTTTCAATTGTGTAAACCAATCATTAACAATTTCACCAGCTTTTAAAACATCATTTGAAGCTAATTGAGTTTTAGCTAAATACCACAACAATCTTTCAAAATTTGAAGAAATTAAAATATCCATAGCTGGAGATAAAGTTACTGCAACATCACCAGATTTTGAATAAGACCCAGTTTTGATAAATCTATCCAAAATATCATTATCATTAGTAGCAATAATTAATTTATTGATTGGTAAACCCATTTCTTTAGCATAAAATCCAGCTAAAATATCACCAAAATTACCACTTGGAACAACAAATCTAATTTCAGCATTTGGATTTTTTTTAATAATTTGGAAATAAGAATAAAAATAATAAGTTTGTTGAGCCAAAATTCTTGCCCAATTGATTGAATTAACTGCACCGACATGATATTTGGAATTAAATTCTTCATCACCAAAGATTTGTTTAACTAAATCTTGACAATCATCAAAAGTACCTTTAATTGATAAAGTATGAACATTTTTATCTAAAACTGAGGTCATTTGAGCTTCTTGAATTGGAGAAATTCTTCCAGTTGGATATAAAATAAAAACAGAAACATCTTTTTTATTTCTTAACCCATAAATTGCAGCAGAACCAGTATCACCAGAAGTAGCACCAACAACAGTGATTTGATCTCTTTCTTCAACAGGTTTATCACCGTTTTTTCTTTTCAAGAAATATTCAAATAAATTACCAACGAATTGTAAAGCAACATCTTTAAAAGCATAAGTTGGTCCATGAAATAATTCTAATAGGTATAAATTATCTTTTAATTTTGTTAATGGAGTGATATCTTCATGTCTGAAAGTAGAGTAGGATCTATTAATTAAATCTTTCAAATCATCAGAAGGGATTTCAGACTCGTCAATATAAAGTCTTAGGATGTTGAATGCTAATTCATTAAATGATAAATCTTTCCATGTTTCTAAGAATTCTGGGTTTAAAGATGGAACTGTTGCTGGGATAAATAAACCACCGTCTGAAGCTAGACCTTTAAGGACAGCTTGTTCAAAAGAAAATTCCTGTTGTGCTGTGGAACGAGTAGATCTGTAAGTCTGTGCCATAGTCGTCGTCTTCTTCTTCTTTAGTTACTAAATATTTTGGTTTGATGTTGAAAAGAAACGTTTGAAAAATTATTGATGAATCATGAAAACATCCAAACATTTTTCTAATTTTTTTTTTTTTTTCTTTTCTTCTGGCAAGTTCAACAATTAAAACTAGTCGAATAGAAGCAGTCTACAGGTGGCACACACTCTCTAGTATCATTGTGTATTTATACATTAAACTGCAAGCAAGAAAGAAAAGAAAAAAAGCAGTCAAATACGCCCACTTTTGAGCAAAATATCAATATTACCACTAACCAACTCATCAGTATAGAACTCAGAACGTCTCACTTCTTGTTCGTTATAACCATCATCTCCTTTCAACACTTTAAGCAGTTTACTATGATTCTCAACAAATTTCTTTAAAAATTCAACTGGGTTTTCTGTCAACTGGTTATAAAATTTGTATTTTCTATAAGAGTTTTGTAAATTAGTGATCAACATAATGATTTTTTCATTAGATTCTTTCACCAATTGATCATTCTCTAGCAACAAAGCTTTCAATTCATTTCTCCATGATTCTAATTCTTTATTAAATACTTCATCATTGTTCAAAATTGGCACCTCAACATCAATAACAACATCTCCTACAGTAGAAGCTCGATCAACTCTAATTAAATAATCAACTTCAATTGGAGGTTTAACACTTAATTGTTTAGATAATAATTCCACAATATCTTTAAAATTAAATCTAGGAATTTTAAAAACTGCACTTAAATTTTCATCACAATTAATGATTTTTTTATCTTCTGGTGCTTGTAAGTTATTAAATTGAATGTATTGCCATAATGCAAAAATTGCATCATGTTGAGTTGCCTCATGAACACCTAATAACGCAGATAATGGTTCAGATAAGATGAATTTAACTGGTAATTCTTTTGGTTGGATTCTAATTTTAACAGGAACATTATTGATACCTGGTCTTTTAACATCAAGACCATCAAATTCAACTTTGTTGACGGATGGATCAGTTGGTTCATGCCATTCAACAACATTGGTTCCATCTTCTATCACTGGACTTTCTTGAGGAGAATTAATAAAATCAACTGAAATACTTGTTAAAAAAGAGGAGAATTTTCTTCTTGATGGGTCTTCTGCTGGTTTATCGTCATTTAACAAACGACCTTCAATTCTTAATGTCCAACTTGGGGAATCCTCTTCATTAGTAGTAGTAGTAGTAGTAGTAGTATTTTTCTGCCACATTTGATTTTCTGCAATGTTTGAAATGAAAATTCTAAGTATAGCAGTTGATCTTTGAATTTTGGATAATGATTCTTGTAAATCATTTGATTTTCTTGAAATTAACACATCTATTTTCCGTTCTTTTTCCAACAAGTTTTTATAAAGTTTGATTTCAGGGATGAGAGTTTCTAGTTGTTTTGGGATTGAAACGTCTGTTGGACGCACATGTTGTTGTAATGGTGGTTGTGGGGGTTGCTGAGGTTGAGTTGGTGCTGATTGTTGTGTAGCTCTTCTATTAGACATTTTCGTAGAGCCTGGTATTAAAAAGTAAACAAATAATATAATATAATAGTTGTTGTGCAAAAATAATGATTTAAACTTGGAATTAAAGGAAAAAGTGGGTTTATAATTCTATCTGTGCTGATAAGTTGTGTTTAGCTTGAATGAAATTCCAATTCCAACAGTTCAAAAGTGTTGTTTTCTTTTAAAATAAATATAGAGAAACAACAATTTGGTTCTTTTTTTTTTTTTTTTTTTCCATTTTATATATGAAAAACCAGACGAAATTATAAATAATTAGTTGAATATAGAAAGACAATGGCAGAGGAAGAACCACTCAGCATTGAGGACGAGTACAAACTATGGCGAGAGAACTGCCCGTTGATGTACGATTTTGTTTCAGAAACTGAGTTAAAATGGCCCAGTTTAACTGTTCAATGGATGCCTGAACATCATTCAGTTGGTGAAGGAGATGCAGCTTTGGAACAACAGTTGTTGTTGGGAACACATACATCGGGCGAAGGTGTGAATTATTTGAAAGTTGCTAGTACCGTGTTACCTGCGAGATTATTAACTGATGTGAACGAAGAGTTATCAGATGAGGTCAAATTGAAAGAACAGATTAATAATTCACGTTTACGCGTTGTTAAAAAGTTTAGGAATAATAGTGAGATCAATAGAGCTAGGTATATGCCACAGGATCATAATAAAGTTGCTACCATCAATGGTGATGGTTTAATCAATATTTATAATTTAGAAGATAAAAAAGATGTTCTTCAATTGGATTATCATAAACAAAATGGGTATGGAATATCTTGGAATTTGGGGAAAGCAGGCGTGTTATTATCAGGGGCAGATGATAGTAAAGTTGTGAGATGGGATTTAAATAAATGTGGTGAACAACCAGAAGAAATTATAAGTAATCATGTTAATATAGTTAATGATGTTAAATGGCATGAGAAAAATTTCAATTTATTTGCATCTGTTAGTGATGATAAACAGATTTTAGTTTATGATGATCGTTCAAGTATGGCAAAACCATTACATTCAGTTGTTAGACAAAGTTCAATTAATACCATTGCATTTAGTAAACATTCTTCAAATTTATTTGCTATTGGGTTAGAAGATTCAAACATCGAGTTATTTGATTTGAGAAAACCGTTTAGTCCATTACATACTATCATGGGTCATAGTGAATCAGTCACCACAATTGAATGGGATCCACATACAGATGGGATTTTATGTTCAGGTTCACAAGATCGTCGTGTAATCATGTGGGATATAAAGAAAATTGGCGAAGAACAGACACAAGAAGATGAAGATGATGGGGCACCTGAATTGTTCATGATGCATGCTGGTCATACTGCGGATATTACAGATTTATCTTTTAATCCAGTGATTCCAGGATGTGTTGCCAGTAGTGCATCGAATAATATAGTTCATATGTGGAAGTTTTCGAGCAAATTGGTTGGTTCAAACGAGGATTTAGATATTTATACATTAGAGTGATAATTTTACATCATTTGTGTTTATTAAGTAAGTTTTTGTTTTTGTATTCTTCTCTTTCTATAAAGTTGTAGTACATGTAAAAAAAAATTTTATTTTCTATGATACATATTGGGAAAAAAAAGTGGAAAATTGTTGAAAAATTCATCATTTGAACTGAAATTTATGGTAGTTGAGAGATAGAAACAGTTGAGAGAAACACAATGTTCACAGCCAGACAGTCAACTTCCCCAGTTTACAAACTGATTTCTCGTTCAGTGATCACAAATGCGAAAAAAAACAGCAAAATCAACGTGCAACTATTGAAAGACCATGCTTTGTATGGGAAGAAAGGTGAGATTGTTAAAGTGTTGCCTTCTGTGATGAGAAACATGTTACATCCATACAATGGTGCTCGTTATTTAGTGAAAGGTCAAGGTCCTTCTATTCCAGTGGTTAGAAAGAAGAAATCTTATGAAACTGATGCTACTACTACTACTACTACTACTACAACAACAACAACTGATACACCTAATCCAACTGTTACTGCCACTACAGAAAAAGTGGTTTCCAAAAACATTGATCTATCTGAATTTGCCTTCCCAACAGAAACTTTTGAACAACAACCAACAACCACTGAAACTTATTCATTATTCAAAATCAAACAAAATATAAAACCAATTAATGTTCAATTAACAGCTGAAAAACGAGTTCTCAATGAAGATGGTGAACTAACTAACAAGATACCATTGTCGTATTTCCAAGAACAAATCAAATTACAAACAGAACAAGAAGTTCCATTAGAAGATTTGAGTATTTCAAATAAAGAAAAGAGTAAAATTGATGAAATTAATAAAATTGGTGAATATAAATTGATGATCAAGAGAAAAGATATCAATGATTATGTTAATGTTAGTGTTGTTGTTAAATGAATTGTTGGTGAATTGATTTTTTAAGCTACACTCATACAGAAAGAGATACATCATACAAGAATGTGATATAAGTTATAAATAAAATGTACATATATTCAACAGTGTAGTGGTTATCGATAATCCCATGTATATGATCTAACTATAATACTACAATGAAACCTTTTTTAATTATGCTTTATACTTTAGTTTATTAATAAAAACAACCCATCCAATATTCAAGCTTTCAACACCACAATCACAGAATCACCCCTTAAAAACAATTTAGAAACAAATCTTTCTTTACTAACAGGTTTCCCCTTCTTCCCATTCTTCAAACGTGGAGTCTCAGTCCATAATTCTTTAACATTCTCTAAAACCAAATTACAATGTCTATCAAACGCTCTTATTTTAGCTAGGAGCTTGTGGTTGTTTCTGCATGAAATCAACACAGGCGTACTGTTCTCAACCGACTCTTTAAGCACACTCATTGGTCCATGTGTGAATTCGTACATTTCCAGTTGTTGAAGTTCATCTTGTGTTAATTCTGATTTTGGTGTATCTATTAATGAGCTAGAAGAAGAAAAAAAAAGTTAGTTTTTTATCGGTTTTCAATTCGAAAAAAGAATCACGTTCTAATTCAACTCACGCCATTGCTTCTTTCTTTCTTTCTTTCTTTCTTTCTTTCTTCTGTTTTGTTGTTTTTTTATATAGAAATTTTAATTTTAATGGTGAAAAAAAAATAATAAAATTCCTCTTTCTGGTAATTTAAATTTAAATTTATTTCAAATTTATTTCCAATATCTGAGATTCAAATTCAGCTGAACAGAAGAAGAAAGAGAAGAAAGAAGAAGAAATGAGTTACGACGCTGGTGAGATTTACGGTGCTCCAGTGCTACCAGGCGAAGAAGCAGAACAGGACTCAAACCAAGAAATCGTCAACTTCTACAAACGTTTCATCCTCGAATTCAGAATCGCCACCCAGTACATCTACAGAGACCAATTACGTGCCAATTTACTGGTAAACAACTATTTTGTGAATATTGACACAGAACATTTGATTATTTTCAATGAAGAAATGTACAAAAAACTAGTGGATTCACCATCTGAAATTATTCCTCTTTTTGAAAAAGCAGTTACAGAAGTCGCTAAAAGAATCTTGTTTTTAACCAATTCAGAACCAATACCTGCTAATTTCCCTATTTGTCAAATCATATTAAAATCAAATTCTTCAATTTTATCAATTAGAAATTTAGATTCAGAAAATATTTCCAAAATTATTAGAGTTTCAGGTATTGTTATATCTGCATCAGTTTTATCATCAAAAGCTCGATCAGTTCAAATCATTTGCAGAAATTGTAATGTAACTAAAAGAATAAACGTCAATTCAAGTTTTGGTGGGCTAAAATTACCAAAACATTGTGATTCAAGTGCTCAACATGGTGAAAATTTAAATTGTCCTCCAGATCCATATTTAATTGTTCATGATAAATCTTTATTTGTTGATCAACAAGTTTTAAAATTACAAGAATTGCCAGAAATGGTTCCAGTGGGGGAAATGCCTCGTCATGTTCAATTATCTGTTGATCGTTACCTAACTAATAAAATTGTTCCTGGTACAAGATGTACCATTAATGGTTTATATTCGATTTATCAATCAAAAGTTAAAGGTTCAAATGCTGTGGCAATTAAAACTCCATATATTAAAGTCTTGGGAATTCAAACTGATATCGATCATAATTCATCTGGTAATATGATTTTCAGTGAAGAAGAAGAAGAAGAATTTTTAGAATTTTCAAGAAACCCAAATTTATATGAATCTTTTGCAAATTCAATAGCACCTTCCATTTATGGTCATCAAGACATTAAAAAGGCAATTGCATGTTTATTAATGGGTGGTTCTAAAAAATTATTACCAGATGGTATGAGATTAAGAGGTGATATTAATGTATTATTATTAGGTGATCCAGGTACTGCAAAATCTCAATTATTAAAATTTGTTGATAAAGTTAGTCCAATTTCAATTTATACTTCAGGGAAAGGTTCTTCAGCAGCAGGTTTAACTGCTTCTGTTCAAAGAGATTCAAATACTGGTGAATTTTATCTTGAAGGTGGTGCAATGGTTCTTGCAGATGGTGGTGTTGTTTGTATTGATGAATTCGATAAAATGAGAGATGAGGATCGTGTTGCTATCCATGAAGCAATGGAACAACAAACTATTTCTATTGCAAAAGCAGGTATTACAACAGTTTTAAATTCAAGAACTTCAGTTTTAGCTGCTGCAAATCCAGTTTTTGGTAGTTATGATTCAACAAAATCACCTGGTGAAAATATTGATTTTCAATCAACCGTGTTATCAAGATTTGATATGATTTTCATTGTTAAAGATGATCATAATGAACAAAGAGATGTTGCTATTGCTCATCATGTTATGAATATTCATACAGGAAAATCAAATCAAGAAATTAATGGAGAAATTCCAATTGAAAAAATGAAACGTTATATAAGTTATTGTCGTTCTAAATGTGCACCAAGATTAACTGAACAAGCTGCCGAAAAATTAAGTTCACATTTTGTAAACATTAGGAAAACAGTTAAAGAAGATGAATTAAGATCAAATGAACGTTCTTCAATTCCAATTACAGTGAGACAATTGGAGGCAATCATTAGAATAAGTGAATCTTTAGCTAAACTTCGCTTACAACCTTTGGTGAATGAAGAACATGTTGATGAAGCTATACGTCTTTTCCAAGCATCTACCATGGATGCAGCCAGACAAGGTAATATGACAAATTCAAAAGAAGTTCAAGATGAAATACGTAAAATTGAAAATGAATTAAGAAGAAGATTACCTACTGGATGGTCTGTTTCTTATCAAACTTTAAGAAGAGAAATGATTCAAGAGAAAAATTTCAGTCAATTTGCATTGGATAAAGCATTGAACATTATGGAAAGACAGAACACGATAGAGTTTAGAAACCAAAGACAGAAAATTCTTCGAGTTTCTTATTAATTCCAATTTATTTCACTTCCGTTTGTATCAATTAAACAGTTCATTTTATGTATTTCAGAATAATTAAACAGCTTTTGTAGTCTCAATTCATCGTGTTAATTCCACAATTTCCTTCGATTTTCACAGATTTAAATTGTATTTTTTTTTTTTAATATGTGCCATTAATAATCTTCATTATTAAATTATATGGGTATAAAAGGAGCAACTTTCTTTTAAATTCTCTTTAATTCAATTCTCATCACTCATCAATTGTCATACACAAAAAAAAATGTCTCTTAAAGCACTCAAACAACTCTCCAGATCTTCCAAACTCTCCAAATCTTCAACTTTCACCATGAACAACGGTATTCCAATCCCAATTTCTGGTTATGGGTTATACCAAACACCTCCAAAACAGGCTGAAGAATTGACTTATCAGGCATTGACTGTTGGTTACAGACACATTGACTCTGCTCGTTATTACCAAAATGAACAAGAAGCTGCTGATGGAATTGCTCGTTTCTTGAAAGAAAACCCAAATGTTTCAAGATCAGATATCTTTTACACTACTAAAATCTTTGAAGCTGAACATGGTTATGAAACCACTGTGGAAGCTATCAAGTCTTCCTTGGAAAGAGCCTCTGCCATCGGATACATTGATTTGATCTTGATCCATTCACCTCAATCAAACACTGAGAAAAGATTGGGTACTTGGAAAGCTTTACAAGAAGCTGTTGAGGCCGGTACTGTTAAATCCATTGGGGTTTCAAATTATGGAATTCCTCATTTAGAAGAATTGTTGAAATGGGATGGTTTGAAAATTAAACCTGTTGTTAACCAATTGGAATTACATCCATGGCTTCCAAGAATTGATTTACAAGAATATTGTGAGAAACATGATATTTTGTTGGAAGCTTATTCCCCATTGACTCAAGCTAAAAGATTGGACGATCCAGTTCTTGCTGCCATCAGTAAAAAGACAGGTTATACTCCTGGTGAGATTTTGTTACGTTGGTCTTATGATCAAGGTTTCATTCCTTTGGCTAAAACCACTCATTTGGAAAGAATGAAGGAGAATTTCAATGTTTTAGACCATGTTACTTTAAGTGATGAGGATTTGAAATCCTTAGATTTCCCAGATTCTTATGTCGTCTACGCATGGGATCCAACCAAATATCCAATCAACTAATTAATTGATCTCTATATATATTCAAGCTCTAATATATGACAATTTACCTGTTTTTTTACCAACTTTACTATACAATAACTGAGCTCTATGATTATCAAAATCAGTGTTCCAATAAACAGTTGGAGCACCAATTTCATCTCCAAATTTGTAAACATACTCGATCAATTTTCTTCCAATCCCACTTAATCTACAATCTTCATCAACGTATAAATCATTTAACAATAGTTTATCCTTAGTATCCCAAGTTTGAATATGTGTGAAAAAATTAACCATCCCTACAACAGAGCCAGTGGAATCATCAATTGCTAATGCAGACCACACTTTCACTGATGGATCAATTATTCTAGAGAATGTAGATTTGGTGATTTCATCACTTAATGAAGTTTTATAGAAAACTAGGTATTTCTGCCATAATCTATTCCATTCTTCGAAATCTGATTCTTTTGTTGGTCTAATTGTCACTGTCATCTTACTCATTTAGTTTCATTTATTGGTGTTCAAACTTATGCAAATACGTTCTGTTTTATACTGTTTCTATATAACCATTGCGGGTTTCCCATATTGGAAAAACCACCGCTACAAAATCGACTTTTGATAAACAGCTAGAATAGTTATACTACAGCATTCATGTTTATAGTAGGAAATACAACTCCGAAATCTCATTAACTTATAAGTTATAACTAGCTATTTATCTATAAAACATCTCTTTAAAGAATTCTCTTATCTTATCAGCCAAATTTCCTATTTGAAAACAACTTAAACGATAATATCACTTTTACAAATCATGTCTCGTAATTTCCTCAATCTCAAATGTTCATCATCATCATCATCATTATCTTCTTCTTCTTCTTCAAATTTTTTAATCACTTCATTGGCAATTCTACCACAGTCTAAATCCATCAACACACTGTTTGATGCATCTTGTTCATCTAAAACATCGGAACTCGCTTCTAAAGTTATATTGTGTTTTGCATCACTGATACCGTAGAAATATTTCCCATGATGAAACATATCCAATAATTCAACCACTATATAAACTCTTTTTGTGTATGAGATTAAGCTTCGATTATCAAACCCATCCTCAAGTACATCCTCTATAACGTCATCAGTGATATTGGTAGCCGGTTCGTCAACTTCTCTCCACCGCTCAGCTGTATTAGTCCACACATGCTGTCGTTCTTCTTCTTCTTCTTCTTCATCTTCTTCTCCATCTTCCTCTTCCTCTTCGTTATTCACCACTCGAATTTCAATATCTTCAAGAACAGCTTGTCGATGTTCAGTTTCACTTCCAGCAGTCAATGGTTTTCCTGGGTCAGCTAAATTTGTTTCACTCTCAATATAACAAACAATTTTCTTCAACCTCTTAAACTTATCTTTAAGAATATCATATCGCATTCCACTGTTTCTTAAATAAATGTAATTTAAATTCTCAGCTTTAATATGAAATAAAACATCATTTTCTTTTCCACAGCGCATTAAATTATAAGTAATAAGTGCTTGACGTTTAACAATTTCTAATCGACTTTTATTTTCAATCTGTTCTTTTAATTTCTCTTCATATTTTCGAAACTCATTGGTTTTTTTATCTGTATTCACTCCTATACCATCAAAAAAATTTAAAAACAACAGTTCATCATCTTTGAGTTCATCAATTCCCCAGTTAGCTTTCCTTATATGAAGATTTTCAAGAGCTGGAAAATTAAATTGATCAAGTACGTAATAAATTCGTGGATAAAGGTCTTCATCATAACCACCAAAAATAAGTGTCAAATTTCTAAGATTAACTGCAACATCTGGAAACAAACAAAGTAGTCGCAATAGTGGATTGGTTTCTGTAAAATTGTCCCCATGATATCCAACAATTACTGTTTGTGACATTCCTATAAGTTTTTCCATTTCACTTAAGCCATCTTTTTGTTTAGAATCAGAGCTTGAAATTTGAAGAAAATCATTGGCTATAAATTTTAATTTCTTCACTAGTTTGATTGGATATGTATTATCATTAACAAAACCTATTCTCCCAACCTCAACACTTAAAGCTTCTAAATTTTGGAAATGATTAGAAAGCATATTAAAAGTATTTCTTGTTGAATCTCTGTTGTCATATTTTAAATCAAATTCTGTGATTTTCACTACAACTGAAGGATGTTGGAAGTAATTAGCCACTATCATAATTTTCAATTTAGGGAAATGATTCTGTTGTAAGTTGATTGCACAATTGGATTTTCTGATAATTAATGTTTCTAAATTATTCCAATGAACTCTTTCAATTGAAAAGTTCACTTGATCAATAACATTTTTTGATGTAATCAAGTTGAATTGATATTGTGAATCCTCTAAAATCAAAATTTTCAAATGAATAAAAGGGTTTGTTCTACTCATTATTGAAGATGACGACGCATCCAATTTACTTTGAAAAATTTTCCTATGAGCATGATCACCAATCAAACGGGCATTCTTAGTTAGTTCTGAGACTCTTTCATCATTATAAAAATAATATGAATCATCATTTATCAACCTAAGAGGAAAATTATATGATTTTAAATCAGGTAAAGGTTTAATCTCAAATGAATTTGGTGAATTCAAAAATTTGAGTTTGGTGAAAAACTCTGTTGAATATGAGTGGTTATAGTACCCTCTACTAACCGGTTTATTAATGATGATTGTTGTTTGTTTTTGTAAAAAACTGATGAACTTATTAAGTGAGGGTTTTTTAATAAATGGTAATTTTGGTGTTTTCAAGACTTCTTTCAATTCTTTCCTATTTGCAGCCGAATCTATCAATGATTGGAACACAATACCATCATCAAAATCATGAATAAATATCTCAAATTGGATATCATTGCGAGCTTTATTAATTTCCAAATAAAACCAATAAATACCTAATAAATTTTGTAGTAAATCTGACTTTGTTTTTTTAGTAATTGTCCCTAATCTAATACTATTCTCATTTCCCAATTGGCAAAACATTTTACATAACTCTTTCCTATTAGAAAGTTGTAATTGTTCAATGAAATCAAAAAGAAACATAGCTCTAGGATACCCAAAATCCGGCCAAAAATAAAACGATGAATTCGAGCCTGAAGTTGAACTGATACAAACAGTATAACATTGATCAACAAATGGCTTTAGCTCTTCAACATGATAAAGCATCCTGTATTGCCAATACGATAAATTTGCCAATTTAAGGATCTTGAGCTTCAATTCATTTGGATATCTGATTAAATTGAATAGTAAATATGGATCATTTAGTCTTGTTAGCTCTGTTGGGATACTAGTTGGCAAGTGCGGTGGTGGTGTTATCATCAATGTCCAAATATCAGTTATAATTGATAGGGGTACCTGCTCATGGGAGGTTTTTGCTCATCCCATTATAAAATATCACGTTAAAATAAACTTCAAACCACAAAAACGGTATAAGTATAAATCATCAGCACACATGCTGTGAGAGTAGTTGCTAACATTAATGATTGCCCAATGTACGACAAGCATCACTCTGTAGTTCTTTCTGGCTCATTGCTGGGTGTGTGTCGAGAAAGTAAATATTCAAATAGTTGATTATCGATTTTTCCATCATATATGAAAATTCTACAGTACTGTGCAGTGTTGGAAAGTGTATAAACAGTAGTAAATACAGTGTTACAATGAATTATTTATAAATCGTCAATTAATAATAAATGTACATTTTGTCTCTATCAAACTTGTGTGGGTAAGCTTAACTCAAACTTAATTGACCATTTTTCTATTTTGAGACAATGGTGCAGCCAATTCAGTGGCTCTATTCAACACATTCTCTATTCTTCCTTTTAAAACATTAGATGAACATTCAACAGTCAAATCAAAGTAGTTGATTTTCGCCTCATTCTTACCAATTTTAACACAACCTCCTTTCAAATCAACATCATTTTCAAAACTATCACCAAATTGTGCCTTTAACATATGACTTATTCTCTTGATTCTTGTTGAAATTGTTGAGTCGGCTAATGGATTAACCACCGGTTCTTCTTCCTCATGTTCATGTTCATGTTTAACACCATCGTTATGAGAATGATCATGTGAACATGATTTAGATGACAGTTTAACTGATGCAGGTGATGAATCAACGGATAATAAAATCGCCACCACGGAATCTGCAATTGTATCATTGAAAATCCCACTGACCCATTCAATAGTACAAACACTATTAATCAAATTCACTGTAATCTCATCCATGATTTTAATTTCAAATTCATCTTTATCATCAATTAAAACTTCAATGTAACCAAACATTTGAGATAGATGCCATTGAATCAAATCTCTCCCTGCATCAACACGTATAGTTTGACGTTCTTTCACTATTGTTGAAGTTAATCCAGCATATTCTCTTAAATCATCAACTTTCATTAAATTTAAATCAAAATCTTTTGACACTAAAACTCCACTAATAAATTCACCTTTTTTAGCTAAGTTTAATAAATTTTCATCAACTATTGATCCAACAGCTTTAGCAATTTTAACACCTTTAAATTTCAAGAAAACTTGATCACAATTTTTAGGATTATAAATTTTGATTTCTTTATCAGTATTTTTAAATTTTGAATATTTTGATAATAAAGCTGATTTTAATCTACCCATTGGATTTGATTCACCATGAACCAAGATAATAGAAGAAGGATTTATTAATTCAATAAATTTTGAATTTTGTTCATAATCAACATGAGCAGCAAATGAAATTTCTTCAACGTTTATTCTTCTTGGAATCATTGTATCAGGATTCGACATTGATGGGATATGATCTGGTTCTGTTAATAAATTTTTCGCCAAAGTACCTTCAATAGAATAGCCAGTAATAATAACTGAGTTTCTTGAATCTGGAGCCCATCTTTCCAATAATTCTCTAGAAACACCATTTTGTAACATTCCGGGACTGGCAACCACAACACAAGGACCAAAATCATCAAATTTATCCAAGTTTTTAATGTTTTTAACGTACTTAAATTGGAAAGGATTTGAATTTTGATCTCTGAATTGTTTTCTAATATTATCATTCATCATATTAATATAAGTTTGGAAAACTGAAAGACATTTTTTAGCTAATGATGAGGCATAATAAACATTTATATTTTCCAAATCTTGATGATGCTTCCAATAATCATCTAAAATCAACAATAATTCTTGTGCTGTTCCCAAGGCAAAAACAGGTAATAAACAACGACCACCTTTATTTAAAGTTGAATGGATCAAATTCGTCAATCTAGTTTCTTTTTGTAATCTTGGTTCATGAGTTGCTGTACCAAACGTAGATTCAGTAATTAAAATATCTGGTTTTGTTGGAGGAATTTCAGCAGGATTTAAATGACGACTTTCCTCTCTTGAATAATCACCAGTAAATAATAATTTCAACCCACCAATTTCAATAAAATACATTGCTGCACCTAAAACATGACCTGCATGGTATGCTGTGAACCTTATCCCATCAACTTCAATAGTGGAATGATAATCAACAGTTTCAATTTTTTCAAAAGATTCAGCTAAATCTTCATCTGTATATAATGTTGAATTTGAACCAATTGACGTGACTTTCACAAAATCGTTCAAAAGCCATCTATAAATGGCTTTAGTTGGGTGTGTCATAAACACTCTACCTTTAAAATTTGTGTGTTGCATCACATAAGGTAAAGAAGCAGCATGATCTAAATGGAAATGAGAAATCAATAAAATATCCACTGTTGATAAATCAAACTCGTCATAAAAGGGTAGTGATGCAATTCCAGAATATGCTGGATGGATTCCTGCATCCAACATGATCGTTTTGTTCTTGTATTGGATAATATGACATGATCTTCCCACTTCATTCCCACCTCCTAAAGCTATAAACTTCAAACTTTCTTCCTGATTGTGCTGGAGAAAAAAGAAAAAAAAAAGGTGTTATTTTCAATCGGTGGAATAGCTTAAGCCCAAAGCTGACATACTTCTTGCTGCTTCTGTGCTTCAAACGAAGCTTTAGCTGGCATTTTTATTTGTGTAGTTGAACAGTTGTTGATTGTAAATTTGCCATCGAATTTTTTTTTTTTTTTTTTTTTATTTTTTTATTTTTATAAACAAATCAAAATTACATTCAAAAAGACAGAGGTTTTACAGTTTTAGAACGATGTTTGGAGTTTCAAGACTTTTACAGTTGAATTCTAGACATTCAATTATGTTGCCACAGGTTTTATTCAAGCAAAAACTGCACACTACAGCGTTTTCTATGCTGAAAAGAAACAAATTGCCACCTCGTCCTAAAGTTAATGAAGATGAGATCAGTGAGGTGTTTATCAAAGGAGGGTATGATTTAACTTTCTAAGAACAATTTTGTGGAGCAGTAGTCTAATTAAAACTAACCTTTTTTTTTTAATAGGCAAGGACCAGGAGGACAAAAGATCAATAAAACATGTAGTAAAGTCCAACTGAAGCATCTTGAAACAGGGATTGTTGTGACGTGCCAGGCGACAAGATCCAGGGAACAGAACAGGAAGATTGCCAGGGAATTGCTGGGTATGAAACTAGAGCATTTGAAGAATCCAGAAGGATCAAGAGTTGCTGCATTAAAAGAAGTGAAAATTAGGAAAATAGAGAATAAGAAAAAGCAGAGTAATAAGAAGTATAAAGCTTTGGATGAAGAGAGACGGAAGAGGAAAGAAGAGGAGGCTAAGAAGGAAGAAGAGGAGCTTAAATATCTGATGGAGCAAGGATTCATGAAGATTCAATAATTTTCAGTTCATTTCTTCCCAACTCAATCTTGGGTCATTTTCCAAAATAAAAGAAAAGTTTTTCATAGATTTCACAAAATATTAACGACTGTCATGAATCAAAAAGGGTTTTTTCTCTGTAAATTTTTAGATCCAAATTCTCGATCTTTTTTCTACAATTGTAGTAAAAAAAAAAAAAAAAAGTTTATAAAAAATATTTTCAATATTAATCAACAATTTTGAATCTTCTCAAATTCCCAAAAATGACATTTGGAACTTTAGAAACGCGTGTTGTATTGATTGCCTTTTTAGTGAGGTTCACAATTTTTACATTACTCCCAGAAATCCCACAAAATTTAGAGAATTCAGTGCAATTTTCCACTCCAATCAATTCATTTAAATCTTTGAAAGAAGGTATTTTCCTATACAAGCATGGAATTGACTTGTATGATGGTGGTGTGGTGCATATACAACCATTGCTGATTGCGGTAATGCAGAAGTTGCTTCAGTGGTCGGATTTGCTTTATTCGTTGATTGATGCATTTATTGTGTATTTGTTCATTAGGATCTCTGAGAAAAATTCATCAACTGGGAACAAAAAATTGGATTTTTTCCCTAATTGGCTTGTGGGCTTAGGTTATGCGATTAATCCAATTGCCATTCTATCCAATTTAAGCAAATCGACTGTTGTTTTCAATAATTTATTCATTGTGTTATCATTACATTCTATTTTATCA
Source organism: Starmera amethionina (assembly GCA_030573755.1). Lineage (NCBI taxonomy): Eukaryota > Fungi > Ascomycota > Saccharomycetes > Phaffomycetales > Phaffomycetaceae > Starmera > Starmera amethionina. Next base: position 104,523 of record JAJMDW010000163.1, read on the forward strand.
GGTAATGAAATATTGTCATTTATTTTCATCACTATAGCAGGATATTTGTCTTATCACCCATTGTTTTTAATTGTGCCGTTATTGAAAATATCTTTACAACAATCTCAGAGATCTAACTGGAAATTATCAATTACTAAAAATTTAGCAGTTTCCATAATAACATTCTGTATACTAATATTTACAAGTTACAAGATCAATAATGATAGTTTTAAATTCTTAAATCAGACTTTTGGTACAATTATTAGATTTGATAAAATTGCTCCAAATATGGGACTTTGGTGGTATTTTTTCACTGAAATGTTTGAATTTTTCATTCCATTTTACAATGTTGTGTTCAATTTATACTCAATTGTGTTTGTTGTGCCATTAACACTTAGATTAGATGGATTGTTTGCGTTTATTTTGAGTTTAGGTTGGATGGATTTTGGTAAAAGTTATCCAACTTTAGGTGATTTAGCAGTTTACCTAACATTACTACTATTACTAAAACCAGTGTTTGGGTACTTGAAATTAGCACTAGTGGCGTTTCTACTACTACTACATGCCATCATCTTGTCTCCAATCTTCTACCATCTTTGGATCGATTTGGGATCAGGGAACTCCAATTTCTTCTATGCGTTGACCCTCGTCTACTCCTTGGGTATTGCTGCTACAATTGCAGACTTCACATGGGCGTATCTCCGCTTTGAGTACGACCAGACAGCACCAGTACCAGGACTGAAAGTAACTCAATTGTGAGGTTGCTCCTAGTAAAGTAAAATAAAAGTACAAATAAATAAACGTCACATGACTGTCCACGTGAGCGGGCTTTGCAAAGAGAAAAAATTTGAATTTTTTGTAAAATCAACTAAATTTGATAAGAGGAAACAAAACAAAACAAAACAAAACAAATTGAAGCTGGAGTTTGGAGTTTGGGAAGAAGAAGAAATGAAAGCCAGAGAGAACGCAAAGCACGTTTCCAGAGCGTGTCTTGAGTGCCGCCACAGACACGTCCGCTGCGACGGAGGCACGCCCAGGTGCTCAAGGTGTATGCAGCTGGAGAAAGAGTGCGAGTATGTCAAGAGTCATAGAGGTGGGTCCAGAAAGAAAGGTGTGAGCAAGTTTAAAAAAGACAGTACTACTGCTTCAAGCACTAGCAGTAGTAGCAGTAGCACAGCTGATAAAGATCAGAGCCAGATGAATGACCTCCTGTTTGATAATAACCAGAGCTCATTGCCATGTGTCACTAGAGATCAGGACGGTAATATCACCAAGAAGCAATGTCCCAATGGCCACACTGAGTCATCTTGTGATTTCTTATCCACAGGTGGCTTGAATAACCTGCCTTGCTCCACCCATTCGATCACATCCAACAGCACACCTTCTAAAATTAATATTGAAAATTTTGAATTCACTAATGAACTCCCTATTGAAAATATAACCAGTGTTTCACAACTAAACATTCCTGAAGTCATACACAACTACTACAACAATTGCCATAATGCCCACCCTTTATTACCACCTCTACAAGATATAGACAACTTTCTCTTAAAAACCAACAATCCTTTAGAATTATTACTAGTTATGAAATTATATGGAGATGGTTATACATCAAATAAATATTCAAAAAACATTGATCAAATATTATGCAACGCAAATCAAATATTATCATTAATTGATTCAAAAGAAAAAGATTTAATCAGTTTACAAACTTTGATTTTATTATCACTTGTTTGTCATATCTCTGCATTACATGATCTAAGTGCCTTTATTAGATCTCAAATTATCAAACTTATTGACCAACTAGATATAAATAACTTAGATGTTGATAACTTCAATCAAGCAACTGATATCAATGGGAATAAAAATAAATCCGGCTTAAACTCAATTTATCAACAATCTAATAATGGTACACCAGATTCATTAGATGAAAATATCAACATTAATTTTCAAAATACTACAAGAATAAGAAATTTGGATGAAATAACATTAAAGGAATCAGCAAGACGATGTTTTTGGGAATTTTTCTTTTTAGATATAATTATAACTTGTTCTGATGGGAAATCAACTTCAAAATTAACTGAGATAACTTGTTTTATTAAATTCCCATCCACCCCATCTAAACAACAATTTGATTATGCCACCAGATCTCAAACTTCAAAATTGGTTGATGATTCAGTTAGATTAAATAATTTAATATTCACAAATGATCCATCAATTAAACAACATTATTCAAAATTAAACGCATCATTATCAAATTGGGATTTGAAATTTTCTGATCCAGAACTTTATGATATTGGTTTATTAATCAATAATAATGGTGATGTTAATGATGGAATTTTCCAAAGTCTTACAATGTTTAATTATGCAAAAATTTTTACTCATAGACCTTTTTCATATCTTTGGAGATCTGATATCCCAAGAACTCTTAAATGTGTGGAATTATTAATGGATGAATTCACTCAAAATAATGAAAATAATAACTGTGAACTTTTACCAATTAATAAAGAAATCATCAATTCAAGAAAAATTATTGCAACTAGGAAAACTATTGAGGCAGCAAATCTTATTGTTAGTACTTTAATGGATACTAACTCTGCTAATATCATGAAAAGAACTCCATTATGTGCTTGTTCTTTAGCATTTGCAGGATTAATTCACATATCTGCATATCTTTGGTCAATTTCTAAAATCAATGATTCTAATACAGTTGATATTAATGATTTAAAAATTTTTGAAGAATATATTAAATTGGAGATTTCAAGTGTTTTCAATATTTCAAGTCATTGGTATTTAAGTTCAAAATTGGTTAAACACTTAATTGATTCAATTAAAAAACTTTTACCTGATTTATATCAATCTTTGGAAGATCATATTAACATTGTTTCAAAATCAAAATCATCCACAAAATCAGTCACAAATGGCGTTATCAGTAATAGTTTGAATATCAACAACAATAGTAGTTTCCAATTTAACAACTTTAATTCTCATGATAATATAATGAACCAATATTTACCAATCTCATCAATAAATTCATTATCAACAATTTCACTAACTCCAACCTCGTCACAAACAAATTTTAATACTATTGGCTCTCCTCAATCAGACACCGGTTGTGATTATATTGATAAAGTAGGAATGGATTTTGAATTTACAAATTTTAATTTATTGGATGATGATGGGTTAAATTTTGATGTTTAAATGGATTTTGATGATTTACATCAATCATGATTTAATATTTGTGCATGTGTCTTTTGTGTTGATCAAATATGAATAGTAATGTATATACAGTGATGTCATGAAATAATGAAGAGTAATGAATATTAATGTTATTATCTTGTAGTACTTGATAATAAATAACTTCTGTTTCTAGATGTTTAGGGGGGTATTTTCATTCAGACAGCATCTATATCCATGCTGGTAACTGCTGAAAATAGCTACAACTGAAATTTGTAGCAAATTATAAGAGGTTTCATATCAAAAAATGAAAAAACTACTGCAACTAACAACATCAAGTGATCAAATTATCAAATTGATTTTCGACAGTTCTATATTGGTTGTTTCACTATATACCCTCAGCACATTGTTCTCCATGCAGAACATTAACAGCTTTTTTTTGACAAGACGCACATAAATTCTGTTTCGTTGATCATAACCATTTGTCAATACAATCTCTATGGAATAAATGACGGCCACAGCATAACTTCCTCAAAACTTGATTCTTTTCATAATCTTGAAATCAAATTGGATAAATTTCCATCTCATGAGTCAATGTTTTCAAAACATTAACCTCAGTTAAATCCAAAACTTCTAGGTCTAGTTTACGAACAAATTCCTTATTCAGTTTCACTTCAAATTCTTTGGAATAATTTGGTTGTTTCAACTCTGTGCAAGTATTGGATTGTTTGCTGCAAATTCTGAAATTTTAAAAGGTAATCTAAGTAATTTATATGAACTTAGGTAATTGTAAATTAAGGAAGGTGCCTTGAAAAGACGATCAATTTCAGATAAGTGAGTACCAGCTAACCCATAAATCATGATTTTTTTTGATTGACAATTTGGAATAAATTCATATTTTGGAATGTTGGGATCAGTGGTAAAAAGTGTAGGTGGTTTTATCTCATGCACCAAGTGAACAACACACTTTTCTGAATATCTATTTAAAAAAACATGATTATCTTGGTAACAAGTTAAAGTTGAAAATCTCGAATGATAATTGTCCCAGTATTGAGTCCAACCATTCTCTCCAGGTTAATCCATCGGCCAATATTAATCATCACTAGACTAACTAATTCAGCATAGTGAATACCAATTATAATTACTGGGATCTTTGAAGAGTTTTTGTCAATATGGACGTCTAAATTTTGCTCATATTTATCAAACTTGAACATTTTGAAAAAATGTTTCTCTAATACAAGTAGCTCATCGTATTTCCCATCTTTCAACATTGCAATAAACTCTTTAATACCAATGGCAGCGTCATTAAAACTTGTATTGACGCCATTCTGAGGTTTAACTCCCAAATACTCGAGCGAATGAAGATAATTGGCATAAATTTCTAAAATTTTCTTTATTAAACTCAATTTATCAGTAGAAGAGTGATAGGATTGTTGTGGATCCATCTTACACTTATCCCTTAGAATGAACATCTTTTTTGTGTCAATTGGTAATACATCTAGCGAACTTATTGCATCAAACACTGCGTCGACATTCATGTTATTCAACTCTTCAAGTAATGAAGTATTGTTGATTGACAAAACTGAAGATGAATTTATTTTATTTCTTACGAATAAAAATTAATATTAATTGACATATATAGAATTAATATATATTCAGTGATATATAACGAGTATGAGCAATAACACTCAAATTATTCCCATTCTTGGTGAAAATTTCCCATTCTATTTGAAGTAATAACAGCCAGAAACCGCTATTGAACACTATTCTGTTCAGCAGTATCCATAAATCACTTTTTGGTTTTTGTTTTGCTATCTCTCGTGTTTTATTTCACGTCCTTCATTATGAGTTTAACTTAATTAAACTTAGAAGTCAACAGACTACTAGTAGAAAAGTTTTGACACAATTTTTCGGATTTAAACGGAATTTTTTTTGTCTCTTTATATGAAAAACAACAACAGCCAAATGTCAATTGAAGTGCCAGCTGACGAAGAACTAGCAACACACCATGAATCAGTCAATAAAGAGAAACAAATTGGATTGAGCAAATGGGAGTTGCAAGCTTCTACAAGTTGACTTGATTATATAAGATTTCTTTGCAAAAATTCAATCACAAATACTATTAATTAAAAAAACTGGAATAATAGCTCATCCTGTAATCATTACTTTTTTCCTAACTACTCATCTCAAAGAAAACTTTTCAATGAAATTATTATATCAAGAATGATTTATTATTCAATCTTTCAAAAATCAAATATGAATTGATCTAAATCTGTTTGACAAGACTTTGCTAGTCTGATTGTGATAGTGTAATGGTTTTAGTTAATGATTTAGGTGGTTTTGAGATATTGTAGTGAGTATAGACGAGATAAAACTTGTCTTCTCTCATATTTAGATTATGAAAGCTGTAAAAGTTATACACGGAAAATTAAATCGAGGGAAAAATCCAAAAAATACTAATAAAAAATTCCGGCGTTATAAACTCTAAATATGTATTATTAATCCGAGAGAATGTGTCAATTTAATTAATGAGTAGTCTGGACTCTGGACTCTTCTAAGTTTTAATTACTCAGATCATAATATTGAAGGTAAATTATAAAACAGAGAGATTGCAAAACATCAAAAACACAAACATCAAGTGGTTGATTATTAGATACTGCTAAACAAAATAGTGTTCAATGGCGGTTTCCGGTTTTCAATTTAATTAAGAATGGGAAATTTTCACCAAGAATGGGAATAATTTGAGTATTGCTAGTTATACTGAGTATATATTTGTGAATTTTGTCAATTATTCTTTATTTAAAAGGAATAGTAAAATAGACTCATTTGGTATTTTGGAGTCAAGCCTCAGAATGGCGTCGATACAAGCTTTAATGACGCTGCCATTGGTATTAAAGAGTTTATTGAAATGTTGAAGGATGGTAAATACGATAAGCTATTTCTATTAGAGAAATCATTTTCTAAAATATTCAAGTTTAATGATAAATATGAGAAGAATTTAGTCGATGACAAACACTCTTCAAGAATCCCAGTAATTATAATTGGTATTCACTATGATGAATTAGTTAATGATGATTATATGATGGATTTTGATGGAGGTAATGGTTGGACTGAACACTGGGACGATTATCATTCAAGATTTCCAACTTTAACCTGTTACCAAGATAATCATGTCTTCCAAACTAGATATCCAAAGAGGTGTTTTGTTCACTTGGTGCATGAAATAAAACCACTTACACTTTTTACCACTGATCCCAACATTCCAAAATATGAATTTATTCCAAATTGTCAATCAAAAAAAATCATGATTTATGGGTTAGCTGATCACCTCTTACAAGAGTGTCGTGTTTTCAAAGCTCCTTCGACATTGATTTACAACTTTTAAAATTCATATAGAGTACTTAGATTACCTTTTGAACTTTTAAATTTGACAACCAATCCAGTACTTGCACCAGAAGAGTTGAAACAACCAAATTATTCCAATGAATTTGAAGTGAAATTGAATAAGAAATTTCTTCGTACTAGATTCCGTAATTGCCCAACTTTAGATCTATCAAATGTTAATATCGTGAAACATTTGACTCAGATTGAAAGTTGTTTAATTTGTTTTGAGAACTATGAAAACAATCATATTGTTCGACAATTATGTTGTTCAGGTCGCCATTTTTTTCATAAAGAGTGTATTGACAGATGGTTACTGAACAATATCAATTTGTGTCCGTTGTGTCACGAGAAAGGTGTTGTTCTTTTTTGAATTGAGCAGTTTAGTCGATGCTAAACGTTTGAGAAATTAAAGGATTGAAGTTTAAAACGTTAATTGATGTTAAATTATAATATTAATATAATTGCAGTTAAAACGGAGTTATAAGAGTTTTATAATTAGATTTGATACTAATAAGACTTCGACTAATTGTGAAACGTTTGACAAAAATAAGAGTTAGAGGCTTTTGGTTCTGTTCTATTTCGATTCTTCTCTATACCAATTCTATTTAGGATCTACTGCTACTTCCTTTAAATACTTCCAAGCATGGTGCCGTGCTCAGGAATGGTTTCCAGGTTTAAATCCGCTGCTTTGTAGTACAGTTCAAGAATAAATTAGGCCGGTTGAAACTTGAGATTGAACTTATAATGGTGGTAAGCTAGACTTCCTAATTAAGAAACAAGCATTGGTGGTTTGGTATAATAAGACAAAAACTGGTAGACGTATAACCTAATTGGTGTATATTGGTCAACACTAGCTGTACGTCTGTCGACTGCTTGACACGTCATTATATTCCTACTTAATTATAAATTTAAGTTTATTATAATTGATATTTATTTGCAGATTATTTTAATTAATATTTTTAATGTAGTTCTAATATAGTTTGACGTTAAGATTCTACTTCTAGAGAGGAAATGATTAATAAATTACAATAACTATGAAATTAAGTAAAAAAGTAAGTGAATATATTTAAACATTCTAGTGACTTTGATTAAATAATTTTCGATTGATAAAACTATTTGTTAATATTTTGTTGTAATTTTGTGTTAGTTTTTAGTAAATATGCTTCTTTGGCTAAACTTGTCAAAGCTTCTAATTCACCGCTATCTTCACACATGCTAGAAAATGTTGATGATTTATCAATGATTAGTCTATACGGATGATCAAATTCAATAACTTGTCCTGCATCCATAACTAAAATCTTATCATAATCAATAATTGATCTCAATCTATGTGCAATTGTTAAAATTGTACTCTCTGCAAATTCTTGTCTAATTGTAGATTGTATTTTTGCATCAGATTCATAATCGATTGATGCAGTAGCTTCATCTAATAACATAATTTTTGGAGATTTTAATAGTGAACGGGCAAGACACATTAATTGACGTTGACCTTGTGATAAATTTCCTCCTCCTTCTGTGATTTCATTATCTAAATCCAAGAATTTATTAACATTCTCATCATCATCTTGTGTTGTTGTATTTAACATCAGTGGATTTTCGTGTTGGGTAGTGGTTAAAGTTTTCAATTCATCATTAGTGATCAAATTAACTCTTCTTAATGCTTCAAAAAGTTGTTCTTGTGTGTATAGATTAAATGGATCCAAATTAGATTTAATGGTACCTGTAAATAAAGTTGGATCCTGTGGAATGATTGTGATTGCTTGTCTTAAAGTTTTCAAACCAATTGATGTAATATCAATACCATCGATTTTTATGGAACCTGTTTCAGGATCTAAAAATCTAAATAAAGCTGTAATAATTGTAGATTTACCTGCACCTGTTCTACCAACAATACCAATCTTATTCATTGGCTCAACATCAAATGTAACATTCTTGATAACTAATGGTAATGTTGGAGCATAACGTAAAGATAAATTGGAAACTTCTAATTTACCTTGTGATGGCCATGAAACTGGAGGTTCATTATCTGGTAAATATTCTTCAGGTTCTTCTTCAATATCCAAGTATTCTTTCAATCTTTCAACTGAATTCATTGACATTTCAACGTTAGCATACAATCTAACAACCCACAACGCACTTTCATTGAAGGCAATAGCATATGATAAAGAAATACCAGCTAAACCTGCATCGATAGAATCAATGTAATATAAGACAAAAGCACCACTGAAAAAGATAACTAAAGACCCAATAAAATCATTTCTGCAACTTAACCATCTATTGGTAACCCACATGTAGAAAAACGGTATATTGTTATCATCAATTTTATTCAAATTTTCTTGTAGGAATCTACGTTCAACACCATAAGCACGGATAGTACTAACACCAACCAAAGTTTCACTGAAATGTTGATGAATTGGTGATTTTGTGATAGAATCAAATCTCTTTAACTCTCTTGATGCAGTTAAATAAAAAAATGCAACGATATAGTATAGTAATAAAATGATAACTGCAAAGAAAATGAAAGCTGGTGTAATATAAGCAATCAAAGTTAGTGTGAAAATAACAGAAACCAAGCATGAAACTGCACCATCAGCAAATGGAACTAATTCTTGATCAACACCTTCGATATCTTTTGAAAATCTGTTCATAATTCTACCAATTGGAGTTGAATCAAAAAATCTTAATTTGGCTCTAAGAACTTTTGATAACACAGCTTTAAAAATCCTTGAAGAAGCTCTAATACCAGCATAATAAACAACAATCATTCTAATAGAGGAGATTGCTGCATAACCAAATCCTAATATTGTATAAATTGTGATATAGAAAACAGATGAGTTTCCAGATTGTTTAGCAATAACAGCTTTCTCTTGTGCATAATTGTAGTTTAATAATAAGGAATTGATGAATCTATAACTAAAGTCATATAGATTGAATCCATTGATTTCAGTTTTAGTTAAACTAACAGCATTAACAACAAACTGATTAGTTGATGCATAGTTTTCAAAACTTTTAGCCCAAGCACGAACCCACCAAGACTGAATAATATTTGAAAGTTGACCCAAGATGAAAATTGCTGTAATAATTGCAAAAATTGGTAACCCACCAAAAACTTTGGTATACCATTTATAAACTTCGATTGAAACAACACCATCTTGTTTGGTTTCTTCTTCAATTAATTTTCCTTTTTTCAGATTTTCCAGTTCTTCTAAATCTTGCTCGGTTTGTTCTGGTTCTTCTCTATCATCTTCAACATCATTTAAAACTTTTTTCAATTTTGATCCAATAGTTTCACTTAAAGTTTCAGTGGCATGTTTAGAATCTTGTTTTAAATTAGCAGATGAATTGGTTCTTGAGGCTAACACACTACTTTTAATCATTTCATCATCACCTAATGCACCATTATCTAACAAGTAGTCTGGAGTACCTTGATCAACAACTTTACCATTTTCCATAATGACAACATATTCAGCAGATTTGATAACCAATGGAACATTGTGAGAAACTAATAAAACAGTTCTATTTTCCATGAGAGGACCTGAAATACAATTTTCGTAAATCCATAAAGCGGTATGAGAATCAACAGCACTTAAACAATCATCTAATAAAATATGTTTTGAGTTAGAATACAACGCTCTTGCCAATGAAACTCTTTGTTTTTGACCACCAGATAAAGCAATACCCTTTTCACCAATTTCAGTTTGATCACCAGCTTTCAAAATTTCAAAATCTCTTGATAAACCACAAGCTTTAACAACTTTATTATAACGCTTTTTATCAAAAGGAGCTGAAAATACAATGTTATTTCTAATAGTATCGTTTAATAACCAAGCAGCTTGAGAACAATAAGCGACAGAATCAGTTAATCCATTTTCATCGATTTGTAAATCTTCCTTTGGTTGAAATCCAGGTAAATAAATATCACCTTCAATTTTTTCCATTTCGCCTAATAACGCCATTAATAGAGAAGTTTTACCAGAACCAGTTGGACCAATAATAACATTCAATTTCCCAATCTTGAAATCAATATTCAAATTTTTCAATTTGAAATCGGTATCAGAGTTTGAGTTCCAACTAAAACTTGCATTTTTGAAACCGATTTTATTTGGGATGATGGAAGCAGTTAATTGTTCATATTTAGTTGATTCTTCTTCATTCAGAAATTCTTGGATTCTATCTAATGAGACTTTTGATTGAATAACAAAACTTACCATTTCACTAATTTGATCCATTGGGTTTCTTAGTAAGTTAAATAAAGATAAAGCAGTGAATGCAACGGGGGTAGTTAAATTTTGTTTTGAAATGAAAATATAACAACCGAAACTTGCAAAAGTCACAACCGTTGGAGTAATAAACCACATAAAAGAGTTTAAAGTCCAAAGCAAAGTTCTTTTTTTCAAATATGCCAATTCTTCATGTCTAATTTTATAAATTTGATCTTTAAAATTATCTTCCCATGCAAAAAATTTAATGATTCTAATTGACTGGAAAGTTTCATTTAATTTTTGAGTACGTTCATCAGATACTTCCAACATTTTTTTCTGATAAACACCCATCATTCTAGCACAATAAAAACTAATTGGAGATAAAGCAATCAAAGAGATTGCACCAACCAATGCACTCCAACCTAATAATTTATATAATAAAACAATTGCCACAATGATCATACAAGCAGCACCAACAAACGCATGCAAATAGGCACAAACTTCACTTACTTTAAAGGAATCAACAGCCATTAAATTGATGATACCACCAATATTTCTTGAAGTTTTCAACCCTTCTTCATCTGCATTTTTGGTGTTACTAGACTCAGGGTCTGTATCATCAGTTTTAGTATTTTCATCATCAACTGAGCTTGAATCATCTTTTTCATTAGCAGAAATTTTTCTTCTTAAAGCTTTTGCATAAATTTCAGTAGTAATGATTGATTTTAATCTAATACAAACTCTTCTACCTATAAACAATGCTTGACCCGAACAGATATTTGAGAAAATCTTAGATGCAAACATCAAGACGACATAAAACCAAGCTAAATTTGCAGAAGTTGATGATCTATCATCAACATATTCTAAAATTTTTCTCAATAATAAAGTTGGAGCAAATAAAATAATACTTTCCATTAAAGCCCAAAATCCTTGTAATAATAAAAATTTTAAAAAAAATAACATAATTCTATTTGAAAAAGTCCAATTTTGTCTATTTTTTGAGTTGGAATAATTTTTAAAGTCTTTAATAACATAATAAGAATAATCATCTAATTTCAAATCCCAAACATCTTTGATTTTCAAAGAAGATTTATATGCAGACCAAAGTAATGAATCAACCCAACTGAAAGTGGTGAAACTTGCTAATGGTGTAATACTTTCAGGAGAAGGTTTTTTCAATGGATCAGTGACATATAAAACAGGTGTTTTGAAACCAATTTGAGAGAAAAATAAATTGCCAAATAAGATTGAGATGAAAATGAATTCAAAAATGTGGTATGAAGGAGTTTTAGTGTGCCCAATTAATGCCGATCTAAATGATAATAAGTGAGATGGTAATAAAAAGAAAAAAACCACAAAATTATTCACCCACAAATTTGGTAAAATTTTATAGAGTAATGATTTTTTATCATTATTTAAATCTGATAATCGTATTGATGTTAGTACCAGTAGCCATGACCAAAGGGCAATGTTGATGAATAATGTATATGAAGAGTAATCAATGTTCTTATTACTTATTTTAGTGAATTGAAGAAATAATTCAGTTAAAATAAGGAACTCTTCTAAATAAACTCTGAATTTCTCCCAAATAGATCTTTTAACTATATGTATATGACCATGAGGTTGACCATTCAATTTCACTGGAGGTAAAGAAGATATATCGAAATGAGCAGCTTTAATCTTCTCAGTGTTGCTTACCACTGAAGTTGAGTGGTTTTCAGTGTAGCATTGATGTGTCTCACCTGCTAGTAAGGGTTCATACTCATCAGTACCACTGTGTAAAGACTTGTTTGCCGCTATGTTCCTGTAATTGAAACCTAAACGTACCAAAATAACCAGCAAGGAAACTGCAAGTAGTGTCTGGGGCACAAGAGTCTCAAAATAGTAGACGCGTGCGCAACGTGTAAAATCATCGTAGTTCCAGTACTCCGTGCAATGCATCCTCTGTTCCTCTTCCTTCTTCTAGCTCTTCGATAGTTGGGTGGCACCCTTTTGTTTACCTATTTCAAAATTTATAACATAGAGAGAGAAAAAAAAAAAAAAAAAAAAAAAAAAAAAAAAAAAAAAAAAAAAAAACATAGAAAAAAAGTGCCTATTTGGGTAATAAAAATGTCGTTACTTCAGCATTACAAGTAAACTCAATACTGTTGATGAACAGAAGAAGAAAGAGGAAAAGAGCAAATCATATATTCATAGCCTATTCAGCGTTGTCGTCGTGTTTTCTCAAATCAAGAGCAACGGTGCAGGAGAGTTCACGGTCGCCAAACTTGGTTTTGTTGTATTGTTCTGCTTTGGCATCGATGGAATCACCTTCAGCGAGTTTTAAAGTGACAAAGGCAAACCCGTTATTCTTCTTGATGATTGGGGTGCCAGCAGCTCTTAGTTTCTCAAGCTTGAAACGAGGAATGATTCTGGTTGGGACAGAGACCCATTGGACATCTTCGCCTTGTTCTTTGAAAAAGTCTCTTAATTGAGTAGCTGTGGTGCTGAAATCAAGGTTTCTGATGTGCAATGTTTTGTCTGACTTGACACCTTCTTCAAATGGCACTTTCTCCTTTTGTTGTTTTTTATTTGGTTTAGCAGCTTTTGGTTTGGATTCTTTTGGAGTGGAAGTGGAAGTGGAAGTGGTGGTAGTGGTAGTGGCAGTTGGAGTAGCAGAAGCAGCTTTCTTAGCAGTTTTCTTAGCAGCAGCCTTTGGTTTAGGTGGAGCTGGGTGTCTCAAATAGATCTTGCGGTCCTTGAGCTCGTAGTCAGTGAACTTGGAAATCACTCCATCAAGGTCCACAGTAGGAGCGAAAGTGACAAACACATAACCTTTGGCCTTCTCTGTGACAGCACCGTCTTTTGAACGGAACTTTCTGGTTGGCATCTCAATGCTGAGAACGGCGTAGTCTGCGAAAAGATTCTTGATCTCTTCAGCACTGGTGGAGTACTCGATGTTGCCGACGTACAACTTGTGTTCTGGAGTGGTTTGAGCTGGAGCTGATTGGGAAGCGACTGAGGATTCTGCGGACATTTTTGGTTTGTAAATTTCTTGCTGTTTCAATTGAGCTGTCTAAAGCGGAGTTTCAATGGGTTTAAAGCTGTGAGAACTGCGTGGTTCGTTGCAAAGTTTGTGGTGATGAACAACAACTTTTCACTTTTGTTGAAATTTTTCAAGTTTTTTTTTTTTTTTTTTTTTGCCTTGTTGAAAATTCCAGAAAATTAAAATGATATTTTTGAAACAAACTGCAAATTTATTGAGAATTAAGAAGAAAGATGAATTATCAAAACAGTTATTTGGACCAAGGACCGATCGATCTCAGCACGGCACCGTCATCAGCATCAAATTACTATTCACAACAGCAGCAGCAGCAACAGCAACAGCAGCAAAATTACAACACGTCTCAGTTCTGGCGTAACCAACAACCTCAACAACAAAGATACAACACTGCTAATAACAATAACAATAACAATAACCAGAATAACCAGAATAGCCAAACTAACAACAATGATAGAGAACTAGAAGCACTCAAAATCGATCTCAAAATTAAAGAAAGTCAGATCGAATCTTTAGAATCAGAATTACACAGATTAACGGATTTTGAAAAACAGTCTTCTTCAACTGGCTTGGAAATTCCTAAAACTTACGAGGAAATCTTCAAAAGATTAGCTGATAATAATCATAATTTGCAAAAAGAATTAGCAGAAACTAAAAAAAGATTAGAAAGTTTGGTTCTTGCCATCTCTTTAAACCCTTCAAACACCTCTCTAAATGATGGAAGATACGATGAATTGGAAATCTCACATAAAGTCATTTTAAAATTAGATAATCTAGTTAAAGAAAATGAAAATTTATTGAAAAACTTATCATTTGGTAAAACAAAAGAATATCAAATTGAAATCAAGTTACTCAAAATGCAAAACGCTAAACTATTGGAAAAACTAGCCAAATATGAACAACAAGAACAATCATGAACTTATTTAATAAGCTAACATTAAGGATCAAAAAAAAACCATTCATTTCTATCTATTATTACTATAACATGCTAATTTTATCTATACACCACAGTTTGCCTTTTATCACGTTTAATCAACACTTCTAAAACTTTTCCTCCATCTTGTAAAAAAATATCATTAATTAAAAACTTCCTAATAGTCAATTTATATTTAAACCGTTCAAAAAATGTCAAAACTTTTAAAAAAATTTCAGGAATTTTAAATAAATCTTGATTTTTCTTATAAAGATTTGTTAATTCTTTACTTGATGGATTTAAAAAAACATGATTACAAAGATTCCCAACCAATCTAAATATTTCTGAAATTTTACCTCCAGTATTGAAAATTTCTTTCTCATTCTCAGTTAAATCAAATTTTTTCTCTTTATCTAATTCATCAATTTTGTTGCATGTAACACAATCAAATTTAATCAATTCATCCAATTGTTTAGGTATGATTATTCCAATTGAATTATTAAAAATATCCAATATCGTATCCCAATTTAATTCATCTAAAATTTCGATTCCTTCTTTTGTCTTTGAAATTAATCCCAATACATAAAAACAACATCCTCTCAAACTTATAAGCTCTGATTTTTTAGCAATACTACTAATATCTTCAATACATCCATTAACATCAAGAACTTCTATCCCATATTTATTTGATCCAATGTATCCAATTGACCATAAACATGCTTTCAGCTTAATTATATCAATCTTGTTGACGTCATTTTCTTCATTCTCTTTCTCAATTCCATCATCATCATCATTATCATCATTATCATTACTATCATTATTGTCATTATTATCACCACCATCGTCCTCTGTCCTAACTCTTGTATTATTTATCTTAAAAGCATAAGATCTAATGTAATTAATAAATTCAATAACCAATCCAGAATTCATTAAAAAATTAAATCCTTCTTCAGTTTTAACCAATTCTTCTAAAAAATTGATTGGGATTATTGAATTTTTCTTATTATTCCTATTTTGGCTATTAACATTACCATCTGTATCATTACTTGTACTTAAAAAAGTTTCAATGTTCAAAACAAATTTAATATAACCTAATCCATTAATCCATTGATTAATCTCTTTATTAATAAAGTTGAATTCATTCAAATATTCAAAACCTTCACTTATTCTCATCATTTTATATAACAAAATCTTCCCATTAGAATTTTTATCTAATATATTAATATTTGGTTTAAATTTAACAATTTTCATCAAATTTTCTTCCTCATTTAATTCAATAAATTTAATTAAAAATTCAATTACTTTATCAATTATTGTTTCTTCCGGTTGAAACAACTGTTCAGTCAACAATCCAATTGCAAAATCAGTACATTCATCATCATCAATTATTTTCCCCAAAATTAAAACTGCACTAAATTTAATTTTAGAGTTTGCACTGTTTAAAAACTTCATCAACAAAATTCTTGGATGTCCAATTTTATTATATTTAACTTCATTCATGAAATTGATGATTATATCTTCTCTTTGTAAAGGATTATCTGAAATATGATGAATGATACTGAAAACTTTCCATTTCTCTAATAATTCAATCCCATGGGAATATTTTGTTAAAATCCCAATGACTTTAAAATACCCACTTGTTAACGTGGTATCCAGTCTTTTCCTACTGAAAATTTCCTCTGATGCAGTAAATCCACTATATGGATCAACTTGAGCCAAACATTCAGCAATTTGTGGGATAATTTTAGAATCAATTAGAATTTTAAAACCTTCATTTGATTGTAATAATGTATCAACTATTATACAACCTAATTTTGTAAAACGATTTGATTGTTTTGTTTTCTTAATTCCTGAATACTTATGTTTAAAAGGTCTGTAAAATGATAATAATCTTTTCAAGAATTTAGTTGTTTTATTAATTTCTTCTAATCTTTTACCATTTAAAAAAGGTCCTAAAAATAAATCATTTAAAATTTCAACATTCCATCTTGAAAAAGATTTAGTTTCCAACACTAAACTATCATTAATCATTTGCTTAAATTTCATATCATCAATTGAATAATTAATTCTATTTCTATTTTTTTTGGAG
This sequence comes from Starmera amethionina, assembly GCA_030573755.1. Taxonomy (NCBI): domain Eukaryota; kingdom Fungi; phylum Ascomycota; class Saccharomycetes; order Phaffomycetales; family Phaffomycetaceae; genus Starmera; species Starmera amethionina. The sequence goes on from JAJMDW010000163.1 coordinate 121,307, forward strand.
ATTTCTTTAAAATTTCTATTAATTTTTATTTTTTTTAAACCAAAATTAAATCTACCTTTATTTGATTTCCTTGATAATTTTTCAATCATAAAAATCAATTTTTCATCATTATTGATGGAAAGTTTTGAAAATTTTCCTATTTTTTCTTCATCAACATCATTTTCACTCAAAATAAGTTTATTTAGAATATCATTAGCAAAATTAGTTGGTAATAGATTGTTTGTTAAATTGAAAATTTCTGTTAATAAAAAACATGATTTTGTAACATTACTTTCATCTTTATTTGATTTAATAATAGAAATCAAATTTTCAATCATTCCAGTTTTAATAAAAATCATTAATAAAACTGATCTATATTGATTGTTTAAAATGAACTCATTTTCTGGCTTTGACGGTATTAGCACCATCTTATTTTTATTACTGTTATTAGTGTTTGTTGGCATTGCAGCTTTTTTATTTATTGATTTAATCATTAATATATCTAAAAATAAATCTAATAAAATTGAAATAAACCCAGTTCCCGGATATGATAAACATCCAATCAAATCTTTTATCGGTTCAAATTCATTCACACTAAAAACAAACAATCCTGCCCAATTTTTAAAGATTTTGGAAAGAATTATTGAACAATTAACTAATTTTTCATTATTTAAATGATTTTTAATTGGGAAATCAGTAAATGGAGAAATAATCCTTAAAATATCATTTTTTGTGAAAAACTGTCTATTATATTCAAAATCAAAATGAAATAATAAAACTGTGGTTAAAATTGAAGATAAGTCAAATGGACCATCAATTAAAAATTGTATTAAATTTGAAGGATTGATTAAATCTGGTCGTACCAATGAGATCTCTGCCGCAGTTTCAATACATATTTTCCTTAGTTTATCATCTACTTGTTCAGCAATTGCTAGTACTGCATTAGCTATACCCAAATTCAAATTTTTTGCGCCATTTGATACGTTTAAGAAACTTCTAATTAATTTGATTGCATGTTCTCTTTCAATATCATGATTTGAAGATCTTGATAATGAGATTATAATGAACATATCAATTCTTAATGCAAACAATGCCACAATTGAATTGTAATCTGATATGATGTATCGACATATTCTAAATCCCATTGCCACTACTTCTTTTTTGGGATGCATCAATAATAGTTGAATTCTATAACCAAATGCACTAAACACCAAATCTTCCTTGATGTAAGGGTACTGCTGTAGTAAAATGACTAGATCGTTTCCTCTAGTGACCAAGTAGTCTGGCTCTTGGTTCTTCTCACCTAAACTTGATAGAATATCGGTGACTAAAAAAGTTGGGCTCTCTGGATGGGAATTGTCTGAGACCAAAGAGGAATCGCCTTGGTCTATGTAGTCTTGTTCTTCTTGGAACAGTCGCTGCTGCTGCTGCTGCTGGTCGCTTAGCGCTGTGTCCATTGTTGACTTTTCTGCTTTATTTAGATTAAAGATTATTTTTGTTTATTTTGTTTTGTTTTGTTTTGTTTTTATTTTTATTTTTATTTTTCTACAGTTACATACAAAAAAGATAAAAAATCGACATGAATGTATGTAAATGGGATAAATAATTTATAAATAGTTCATAAAGCCAGCACAACAAAAGACACTGAGTATGTACAATAAGCTCCTTCTTTGTTGTTTATTTTCTGTCTTATTTTTTTTTTGCTTTTATTGTAAAGTTCTTCTATGTTTCACAGCTTCAGACAATTCCCTGAGCATGGCAGCAGTGGTGTCGATATTGACACAGGCATCGGTGATACTGCATCCGTAGATCAAGCCAGCTTTACCTTGAGGACCAACATCTTGTCTTCCTTCAACCAAGTTACTTTCAATCATTAGCCCACAAATAGATTTGGATCCGTTTCTGATTTGTCTGGCAACTTCTCCAGAGACAATTGGCTGGTTGTTGTGGTTCTTGTTGGAGTTACCGTGGGAGCAGTCAACCATGATTCTTGGTGTTTTAGTAATACCTTTAGCAATCAAATCTTGTTGAGCTTTTTTAACTGATTCTTCATCGTAATTAGTACCGCTTTTACCACCTCTTAAAATGACAAAAGTGTCTTCGTTACCTTCAGTACCAACAATAGCAACAACACCTGGTTTGGTAACTGAAAGGAAATGATGGGAATGAGAAGCTGATTTCATGGCATCAATGGCAACACCTAAAGATCCATCAGTACCGTTTTTGAAACCAACTGGGAATGATAAACCTGAAGCCAATTCTCTATGTAATTGAGACTCAGTGGTTCTAGCACCAATGGCACCAAGAGAGAACAAATCAGACAAGAATTGGGGAGAAATAGTATCCAACATTTCACCAGCAATTGGTAATTTTTGGGTCAACTTAACAAATAAATCTCTAGAGATTCTTAAACCTTTATTGATTTGGAAAGAGTCATTAATATCTGGATCATTAATCAAACCTTTCCAACCAACTGTAGTTCTTGGTTTTTCCAAATAAGCTCTCATGATAATAACCAATTCATTTTGTAATTCTTCACTTAATTTGGCCAATTTTTCACAGTAATCTAAAGCAGCAGCTGGATCATGGATAGAACATGGACCAACAACAATGATCAATCTGTCGTCTTCTCCATTAAGCACTTTAATGGCATCATTACGACCTTGAAGAATGATTTTTTTGTTTTGTTCGGTTAATGGGAATTCATGTTGTAATAAATCTGGTGGAGTTAAAGGATCGTAACCTTGGATTCTCCAGTCTTCAAGACGGGTTCTGTCACCGACGTTTTCGTTTTGAATGAACATTTTATGTGAGTTTGAAGCAGTCATCCTGGTTCTTTGTTCTGCTAAATTTTCTTATTAAGTTGTTGAGTGTTTCTACAAATTGTATGATGTGTCAGAGCAAAAAAAAAAAAATTTTTTTTATATATTGTGGCAGCACAAAAATTTACAAACGTTTCTTCTTCTTGAAAACTTGCAACTTGCAAGCGATCAGCTGTATGTTGCTGTGTGTTGCTGTGTAGTCGTGCGAGTGTTGCATTGAGTGTTTACTATTTAGCCGGTTTTCAAATCAACACTTCACAAATTCACGGAAAATAACATGCAATCGGATAAATCATAAACCAAAGAGTCAAAAAGTTAAACTTCCCCATTTGTTAGAGACCAAATGTATAAATACCCATTTCTTTCAATCTCATCCCAACTTGCCTCATCGTTAGTAACATCAACAACTTTCTCATCATTGAACAACACCCATTGATTTTGCTTCTTGATGTATGCAACATAATGACCACTATTAACTTGAGTACCTTTATGACAAATAACTGCAATCAAATTGTAATTATTATTAGTAGTATTAGTAAATCTTTCTGTTGCTGCTACTGCTGTTTCTTTTGGTTCGTCTTCAGGAATAACACAATCGTCATCCATATTATTGAAAACCCATTCAACACTAGCTTCTAAGTTATTTTTATTAACAAACAATGCTTTTTTACTTAAATCACGAGAAAATCCCATATCAATTAATGAAGTGATTTTATCTTCATCAATCTCAAATTTCCCACTCTTCTTGCTTTGGGGTTTTTCAACTTGAAAATCAACTGGATCATCAATTGTTGAATTGTCTAAATTTTGGAAAACCCAATTAATTGAATTTTCTAGGTTATTATTATTCAAAAACAACGCTTTTTTAGCTCTAAATTCAGTGAATCCCATTAATAACAATTCATTGAACGCAGCTTGATCTGGTGAAAACTCAACTTTAGTAGTCTCTTCATCAATTTCATCAACTTGAATCTCACCTTCTTTGATTATTTTGAACTCATCTTGATGTAAAAAATCAAAGTTAAAATTTGTTGGGATTGTTAAAGGAACATCGGTTTTAACAGGCATCCATCCATTTTCAAATCTAATTCTTTGCACTGAAGTAACTAAATATTTTGGGAAAGTTTTAATCAAAAATTGTTTTGATAATTGATCATTAATTTTTTCAATTTCAAAAATCTTCTTTAAAACTTCAATGAAATCTTGTCTTTGATAAGTTTTAGCATTAGATTCAGTAGCAATTTCTTCAATTGGAACTTGAAGTGATAAATTTTCATTAATTGATTCAATCAATTTAACCTTATTGGAATCAATTTTTTTCAATTTCTCAATTGAAACAAATTTAAAAATATCATTTAAATTTTTATCAATTTTAGTATCAATTTGATCTATTATATAATTCCAAAACTCAAACGCATCTTGTTGTTTCATTGATCTAAATTCAGCATGATTTTCACTAATTACGGTTTTGAAATCTATTGGTTGGATACCTAATTGATATTCATTGTTTTTAGAATCAAATTTAATACAGTCTCCAGAATTTAGTCCATAATTTAATTTAAATAACTGGAATAATAACTGTTTACCTAGTTTATTTTCATCTGAATAATCAAATGATTGAGCAGAAGGTGCGAAAAAAGATTGATATTCAGGTAATGAATATAAAACTTGAACCACTGAATTTAAATAACAAGAGTTCCCTAGATTTTTCAAACCTGTTAAACCTGCACCATTCACAGCAGGTAATTTATCTCCATCTTTAGAAACCATCGAGAATTCCCATTGTAAATTTTGTTCAATTTGTAATTCAATCAAATTTTTTTCAGTTTTAATTAATTTATTAAAATCAATACCAATTTTTTTCTCCAAGTAGTTGTTTAAATTTGGAAATATGATTTCATCATTACAAGCATAACAATAAACATCAGCTGAAGATTCACTTAATGAACCGAGTTTGACTGCAATTGGATGTGAAGTTTCTTCAAAATGTTTTAAAGCATGAGAATTACCCTTGATTCCACCAAATTGAGAACGACCACAACCTTGAGATGAACAAGTTAAACATATCCATAGATTTTCTTTTAAATCGCAAGAAGAACATTGGTAATCATTTAATGTTGTTGGAGGTGATGATGGTAAAGTTGAAGATGATAATGAAATTGAATGATTACAAGTTGATAATTCTTGTTCCCAAGATTTGACTTCATTGGCTTTATTTGAAGATTGTGAATTGATGATCTTGTTTATAGTTGTTTGATCGTCATTTGATATTGGTAAAATGGATAAGTGTAGTTGTTTTGGCAGTAGTAAATTATTCAACTCCGGTAATTCATTGTTTGACGATACACCATTGGACAATGCAACCAATTTATAGTCTATATCGACACCATCCTCTTTGATCTCTAATTTTAGTAACTTCTCCTTTCTTTCCCTCACGGTCTTGATGATTTGGATGAAGTACTCTTCCTTATACAATTTCCAATGTTGATCCAAATGATTGATACAATAAGAATTGTTTGATTTTGTTGAAACAAAAAGGCCGTGTGGGTCAAACGCTGTGTTGAAGCAGTAGAAACACTGGTCTTTACTGAGCGGTTGGTCGTTGTACTGGATCATTCTGCTGGTTTGTTAGTAAATTCAGAATTTTTGCCACCGAATTTATTTTTTTTTTATAAATGTAAACAAAACATTACAATTCAAAGAGCAGAAGAACAAAAGAAGAAAAAGAAGAGATGAAGAACTCGACAGTGGTGATTTCAGGTGCCTCACAAGGCTTAGGACTACAACTAGCCAAAACAGTGTTCAAAGAAGGAGCCAATGTGATTATCATTGCAAGAAACGAAACCAAATTAAAATCAGCTATTGACGAGATTGAGAAGTTTAGAAGCAATTCAGAGCAGAGAGTGCAGTACAAAGTTGGTGATATGAGTGTTTACAAAGATGTTGAGCGTTGTCTTGAGAATGTTGATCCAGACGTTGTTTATTGTTGTGCAGGCTCAGCTGTTCCTAAGATGTTTACTGATTTGAGTGCTGAAGAGTTGAGTATTGGGATTAAAAGTAATTATGAAAGTGCAGTTTATCTAAGTCATGTTGCATTCAAGAAGATGGTGGACAAATACTCAAATGGTGATAAAAAGAAGAGACATCTTGTGTTTTTTTCATCTATTTGTGGAGTGTTTGCACTTCCAGGTTATAACCAATATTCTCCATTGAAAGCAGCAGTGAGGTCGTTGGCAGATGGATTGAGAATGGAAGGACTTGGGTATGATATTAGAGTATCTTGTGTGTTTCCTGGGAATTTTGCAAGTGAAGGATACGCTGAAGAAGAAAAAAGTAAACCAGAGATCACCAAGAAAATTGAAGGTCCATCTACTGCCATCAGTGTAGAAGAATGTTGTTACAAAGTGTTGTTGATGTTGAGATTGGGGTATGACAATGTTGTGAGTGATGGAATTGGATGGGTTCTTTTGTCTTTAATGCCAGGGATTGGACCAGGGATCTTTTGGTTACCTCAAGCAATTGTGGCGTTTTTCTTGATGTTGTTTAGGCCAGTGATTAGATGGTGGATTATGGGAGATATTCGTGGATACTACAACAAGAAACGGTTATAATTGTGTATGTGTATTTTTGAATTGAAGCTTTAGTTGGTTATATCTTGTATTAATTTCCATAGAGAAGCAGTCTGCTGCTGAAGATTGAAAGAATAGACTGAGGACGCAAGGGAAACTATGGAATCATCCCAAATATCTGCCACTGCCTCTCTGACTGAATGGGTGTGTGTAGGCACTGTGTGTGTTTGCTGGAGAGCAAGAGGAGGCTGCTTGTGGTTGATGTAGGCATTTGCTGCTCTGAGGGTAGAAGAGACTTTGTCGTTGGAGGTCTCGAAATCAGTGGATGTGTAGTACACAGTGGCAGTGGCAAGCACTGCACCGGCTAAGACAGCTTGAATTCTGCTCATCTTTTGGTTCTTCAGTAAATTAAGTGTTGTACAATAATAAAATGAATGTTTTCTTTGATATTGGAAATAAAACAAAATTTTTCACTGGACAATTTACCATTGTTAAACCCATTCTTTAAGCTGATCAACGGACTAGAAGACTAGCTGAGTAACAGAAGAGAAGAGAAGAGAAGAAATGGTTGCTAAATTAGGTGTTTCTGCTGTGCACACAAGAAGCATCCTCAACAACTTCATGGACTCGCTCATCAAGTACGAATCTTTGGTCACCACACGTACAAGAGCCAGAGCTGTTAGTGAAGAGGCAAACAAGCTTATTTCCAACATCCACAACAAGGACATAGACACAGCCAAACTAGACGCTTCCAAAAGAGTCGCTGTCCCACTAGTCACTCTCCCAAAACTGTTTGGTGAACTCAAACAACGTTATAAATTTAGACAAGGTGCCTTCACTAGAGTCATCAACCTTGAGCCACGTATCTCTGACAGTGCCCCAATGGCTATCGTTGAGCTCGTGGACGGGAAAAGAGAGTTCAAGTACTGGTACACTGCCAAAATCGTTGCCCGTTTACAATTACAAGAACTACCTTTGGACGAAGTCACCAAGTCAAAAGTTGCAGACATCATCAAATTCAAGCCAGGTGGTAGAGAACAGTTTCAGAAACTAGTTGACAGACTCAAAGTTGACTGTTTTTCAAAACCTTCTGTTCTTAAAGACTTAAAGACCAATAAACCAAGTGAGAACTTGATGAAAGGTGTCAACTCTTTCAAAAGAACCCACAAGAACATCTTCTACGTTGGTCGTCCTAAGAAACAGGCTGCTGAATAGTTTGTATCATCAGTCGCCTTTGTATATACTTTTAACAAATTATATTATTCTATTACACTATGTACACTGGTACTAAATACTGAAAAAATTGATACGCGTAAAAATAATTTTCAGTATTAAGATACAATATAAAGTAGTAGAAGCAACAATGACACCAGAAGACCTTCTCACAGAACTTCCCTTGACTTACAAACACGTCTCACGGAAACTACACGTCTCCTGTAATGCAGCTAAACACATCCTTTACTCCCTCCACACAAAATTCCCAGATTTAATCACACACTATTTGATTTCTGGATGGATCAACAATTCTTATAAGATCAAGCTCACTGATAAACTAGCAGATAGAGACCTGTTTGATAACATTGACACGATTCAAGTGTATTCTTTATCACAAAGTTCAACACAGAATTTGAAAACTATTGTTGATGATTTAGTACGAGAATTACAGAAATTCGATGTTGGTGGTAATTTGGATACTTATGGATTAGTGAAAGGTCCTGAAATTATGTCTGTTGATTTACCACCAAAACCATTGCCTACAAAACAACCAAGTACAGTTAAATCAACTGTCAAACCAAAAGAAAAGAAATCTCAGCCAACTTTTGATAGTTTTAGATCAAAGAAAAGTACAGCTGATAAACAGATTGAAAAAGAATTGAGTGAAAATATCCAGAAATCACCGGCCAAAACTACTGGAGATAATGGTTCAAAATCCAAAACCGCACTGGAATCTATGTTTGATGATATGGATGATTCTATGGAAATTGACTCCAAACATGAATCTGAAGCGAAAACAGCTGAAAAGGAATCTAAGGAGACAAAACAGGATCCAAAAGAAGTGAAGGATGATTTGGAGAACATATTTGATGATAGTTTTACTCAATCACAATCTCAATCTCAATCTCAGTCAAAACAAAATAAAGAAATAAAAGAAAAGAAAGAACCAACAGGAAAAAAACAAAAAGAAGAAAAAAAACCTGAAGTCACAACATACACAGATGAAGACGGATATTTAGTTACAGTTACTTCAAAACCAGCAAAATCTACACAAAAATCAAAACTTTCGAAACCAGCACAAACTAATGATAATAAAACTCAGGATTCAAACACAAAAAATGACGACAAAGAAGCATTAAAAACAAAACCTGCAGCTAGATCTAGTACTACTGAAAGAAAAGTTGTCAAGAAACCAAAAGGTCAAACTTCCATTGCAAGTTTTTTTGGAAAGAAAAAATAGATAATAATTAAAACCTCAATATAAGGGATAGAAAACTAGACAAAAAAAAAGGAATATGTACCCCTTTCACTCTTCTTTCTGTTGTAAAATAATCTCATACAATTGTTAAAGTAAAATTTCTGATCGATGTACATTAATCTCAAATGTATTTAAAAAAATAGTACTAATCTCTATACAGAAAAAAAAAATATTATTGAAAAAACACGTAAATTTTGAATATTTCAATCCACATCAATTACATCTTTAAACCACGATGTATTTACTGCTTTTTTTGCTACAAATCACCTCGACTCTGGCAGTTAAGGACTATTTGTTTAAAACATGCAATCAAAACGGGTTTTGTCAAAGAAATAGACATTATGCAAATGAAATTACAAATTTACAATCATTAGGAACTTTCAAACCAATTTATTCAATTGATCCTTCTTCTGTTGAATTCTTTGTTGAGAATTCAACTGTATCAGGTGAAATTATTAAAACAGTTAATGCTGATTTAAATGTAACATTACCTTTTGAAATTGAATTTTATGAATCAAATTCAATTAGAATTAAAATTGATGAAGATAGATCTACAATCCCATGGAATAACAAATTCTTAAACACCAACAGATTTAATGAAACTTCAAAATATGCATTTAATAACAAACCATCCCCAAAATCAAATTTCATCATTAAAAACTCTCATAATAACAATTTAATTGTGGATTATAACAAGAATTATCAAATTGATTTCCAATTAAACCCATTTAAAATCACAATCTTACACAACAATTCCCCTCAAATTATTCTTAACGACCGCAACTTACTCAACTTAGAACATTTCCGTTCTAGATCAGATGATAATAACAACCATTTACAACCATACGAATCATCATTTAATTCATTTACCGATAATTTCAAAGATTCATCTTCAGATTCTATTCCATTTGGTCCAGAATCAATTGGTATTGATGTTTCACTGCCGGGATTTAGTCATGTGTATGGTATCCCTGAACATTCTTCATCAATGAATTTAAAAGATACGACAAACTCAGATCCATATAGATTATATAACGTTGATATTTTTGAGTATGAAGTTGATAGTTTGTTGCCCATGTATGGATCAATTCCGTTTATGGTGGGTCATAAATCTGGTGAATCTGTGGGGATTTTTTGGGTTAATGGTGCTGATACTTATATTGATATTAAAAAAATTGAAAATGTTATAAACGATGGTTTTAATTTTGAACAACAACAACAAGTTTTAGATGATAGTTCAACCACTACCACTATAACTACACAAACACATTGGTTTTCTGAAAATGGTATCATTGATATAGTTTTAATGTTTGGAGAAACTCCAACTGAAATCACTAAAACTTATACTTCATTAACTGGGAACGTTCAATTACCTCAATTATTTTCATTAGGTTATCATCAATGCAGATGGAATTATAACGATGAAGAAGATGTCTTGTCAATTGATTCAAACATGGATATACATGAAATCCCATATGATTCAATCTGGTTAGATATTGAATACACTGATTCTAAAAAATATTTTACTTGGAAACATGAATTATTCCCAAACCCAGATAAAATGATGGATAAACTAGCTGTGAATGGACGTAATTTAATTGCCATTATTGATCCACATTTGAAAACAGGTTATTCAATAAGTGAATCAGTTGAATCTAAAAATTTGGCAATTAAGAATAAAGAAAATCAATCATTTCATGGTCATTGTTGGCCAGGTGAATCAATTTGGATTGATACTTTTAATCCACAAGCTTGTGATTTATGGTCAACTTTTTTCCAAATGAATCAACAATTTTCTTCATCTGCTACCAATTTACATATTTGGAATGATATGAATGAACCTTCAGTTTTCAATGGTCCTGAAACAACATCACCAAAAGATTTAATCACATATGATAAAACCGAAATTAGAAGCAATCATAACTTGTATGGATTAACATTACATGAAGCCACTTATGATTCAATGATAACAAGATATAATTCTACCAAACGACCATTTATTTTAACAAGATCTTATTTTTCCGGTTCACAAAGAACTAGTGCAATGTGGTCTGGTGATAATATGTCCAAATGGTCATATTTGAAATTATCAATTCCAATGTTATTAACTTCACAGATTGTTGGAATGCCATTTAGTGGTTCTGATGTTGGTGGGTTTTTCGGGGATCCAAGTAATGAATTATTAGTTAGATGGTATCAAACTGGAATTTGGTATCCATTTTTTAGAGCACATGCACATATTGATTCCAAGAGAAGAGAACCATGGCTTGCAGGTGAAGTTTATGGTGGATATATTAAAAATGCAATTAATTTAAGATATTCACTACTACCAGTTTTTTATACAAAATTTTATGAAAGCCATGAAAGCGGTGATTTAATTGTTAAACCAATGGTTTATGAACATCCTGATTTGGAAGAGATGTTTGATGTTGAAGACCAGTTTTATATTGATGGATTATTGGTTAAACCAATCACTGAAGAATCAACTACAGAGACTAAAATCTTGGTTTCTAAAAACCATATTTATTATGATTACTTTACATTAGAAAAACAAGTTCCTGAAGAAACCACAAATTTCATCACATATCATGCTGAATTAAATGAAATTCCTGTATTAATTAAAGGAGGTTCAATTATCCCAAGAAAGGAAAGATATAGACGTTCAAGTAAATTAATGAAATATGATCCATATACTTTAATTGTTGCCTTGGATTCAAATGTATATGCTAAGGGAACACTTTATATTGATGATGGAGAATCATTTGAATACTTAAACAATGAATTTTTGTATTTAACTTTTGAGTTTAAAAATTCAGAATTATTAATGAATATTGTCAATGGTAAAGGTAAATTTGATAATAAATTTGAAAAAATTATTGTTGTTGGGTATTCTAATAATTTTAAACAAGTTATTGATGAGAATGGTAATGTATTGAATTATGTTAAAGAAGGAGATGTTATTACAATTAAAAATTCAAAACTAAGAGTCAATAATAATTTCAGCTTGAAATTTCAATAATTGAAAGATCATCTTCATCATCATCAAGATCTTTGCCCTCTATATCATTAATATCCTCTTGTTCAATTTGCTTGTTAGATGAATGCCGTATAATCGTGGCAATTTTAATCAATTCTGACCATTTCAATAAACTATTACATTGAAAACAATTAACTTGTAAAGGAATCAATGATTTTGAATTTGAAATTGAATTTTTAGATAAACAATGCAAATGAAACTTCCCATCACATTCTCCTTGATAACAAATTGTAGATAATTGATTTTCATTTAATTTTTCATCACAATAATCACAATTTTTTAAAACTGAATGATTAATTTTAGAAATCAATTTATTATGATTTAATAATTGATTTTCATAAAAGAATTTAACATTTAATTTATTTAATTTCTCTTTTCCCATATCAATATTAATTTTTTTAAATTCATTATCAACATAATTATCAACCTTAATTTTAAATTTATTTAATTCCCAAATTTTCCAAATTTCATTATCAAAAATTGCAATTTTTAAACCCATATTTTTAAAATAAACATTTTTTAATAATAATCTTATATTACCAAGGTATTTATCTAAACTTTTTTTACCAGATTTATTTTTCCATAATCTTTCAATTTCATCAATAAATCTAGTTTGATATGCATGTTGAAAAGCATGTTCGAATTGTAATGCAGTAATTTTACTTGGAAATCCATAAACCAATAGTATGAGTTGCCATGGACGTGTGTTTTTTCTTTTTGTTCGGTATGCACCTGCTTTTTGATTATTATGTTGTTGAAGTCGCTAAAAGAAAGAAAGAAAAAAAAAAGTTAGTTATTATTATTATAATATGAAAAGACCCGGAAACTGAAAAGACTTTACGTACTCTGACTGGGTTGTTTGTTGATCCTATGTAGAATGATTGTTGTTTGGGTATTGATCTGAGCAGGTAGACTCCGTAGAACGGTGGAACCAGATGATTTGATGTCATTTTTGTGAATTATAAGTGAATTTTAATTCTGATATTAAGAAATTTTTTTGTGAGACTAAAAACTAAAAAACAGCGATACAGTTTACAAATACATTAAATTTTTATAATACAAATTCTAAATAAGACAACAACAGCATAAAGTAACAATAGAAGTAAAGGGAAAAAAAAAACTAAAACGCAATAAAAAATTAATCAATGCAATTAAACAACAAAAGACATTCAATAGAAAATAAAAAATAAAAAAAAAATGAATAAATCATCGTTTTCTTTTCAAATGTTCAGGAATATGATGGAACAACCAATACATAGTTTCTTTCCCACCACCTTCTTTTTCTCTTAAAGATTCTAATTCATGAATAACTCTTTCCCTTGCTCTTTTTTCATTCCCACCATATTCAGGTGCATAAATACTTGTACCAATTTCAACAGCACTAACAACTCTAAATCTTCTACTAAAAGTTTTTGATAAATTTTTATTTCCCTTTCTCCATTTTTTTTGATGTTGTTCTAAATATTTGAGGGAAGGTTGACCTTGAAATCCATAATAATATTCTTCTAAAACATCTTCCACTGTATTTGGAGATGGATTTAATCGACGAAAAGATAATCCACCAGATTCTTGTAAGATATTATGTTCATTTTCATCAACTATATCATCTGGAGTCACGATCCCTGATGAATGTAAAGGGATTGAAGTTATTGATTGTTCATCTAAAGGGACTAAAGATGAATTTGAAGAATTGTTTGATTGGATGTATTGGTTACGAGCAGAACGTCTTGATGAGTTTCTAATTGGTTGGTTTTGAGTTTGGTCAACTAGGTTGTTTACTCTATTGGAAGAGTTTATTCTATTTGATTGTAATAAAGCAGCTGTGTTTGGAGAATTAACACGATTTGAGGCGTTGATGTTTGATTGAGCGGTTGATTGAGACAAAGGTTGGATTGATGAAGCTGATGAAGATGGGTTTGAAGCTTGGTTTGCAGAAGATTGAGACTGTTGTTGTTGTTGATTTGAAGATTGTGCCTGTTGTTGTTGTTGATTTGCCGGGTTTGATTGCTGGTTTGAAGAAGGCTGAGGGATAGGTAAAATCTGTTGCTGTTGTTGTTGTTGTTGGTTTTGTGAATGAAGTTGGTTTGGAGGAGGTAATTGGCCGTTTATTTGTAACAAATGTTGTTGTAGTAAAGGATTGTATTGTTGTTGTTGATTTTGGTTTTGATTTTGCTGCAACTGGGAGATTTGGGTATTGAACTGACCTTGTGAAGCTGATTGTTGTAGTGAAGGAGGAGAAAGAGTTTGACCAGGGGATGAAGAATAGGGTAGATGATTATTTGCAGCAGCCATCGAGGACTCTGCTGCTTCCTTTTGAAGGAACGAGGTGATTGTTTTCTGAGTTGCCTGGTTGGACATTGAGTGGGCTTCTAGCAGGCACATTTGGGTGGAGTATAGTTTAGGGATGAGTTCAGTCTTCTTGTCAATATCCATGAGTTTGAGTAGGACATCGCTGTGAGAATTGTCGAGCGAGTCCACTCTTTTTGTCAAAGTGGCGATCTCGTCGTGGATTTTGGCCAGCTCGCTGCGAATGCTGTTGCTGAGTGAGGCCAGCTGGTCCTGGATGATGCTGTAGGAGTCCATTCTGTTGAGTTTTGCTAGCTGTTGATCTCTGTTTATTTTTGTTTATTTTTATTTGTTTATTTTGAGTCTCCTGAAATTTAAGACTCGGACTGAATTTTTTTTTTATTTTTTTTTTGGTATTTTATTTGATTTTATTAGAAAGAGAAATAACTAAAAGAGACAATAGAAGAGACAATTAGAGTGATGTTGGTTTAACTCAACTATCAGAAACCATTTTTATTCTTATTCATATTCTTATTTATATATATTTATATTCTTATTTATATTCATAATTTCCACCTCAACACAGGGTAACGTTTCAAGTCTCCATACTCAATAAAATAAAAGACTCAACACTTGATTTAAATACTTATTACTTAATTTAATATATAAGAAGAAGAAGAAGAAAGAAGATGTCCCAAATTCTCTTATTACACGGCCCAAACCTCAATTTACTAGGAACAAGAGAACCAGAGAAATACGGCACAACAACTCTCACTGAAATCGAGCAAAATTGTCGTTCCCAAATCTCAGAATTTGATCCCAGTTTAAAATTCAATGCTTATCAAAGTAATATTGAAGGTGAATTAATTAATAGAATCCATCAAGCGAAAAAAGATGGAACTAATTTCATCATCATCAATGCAGGTGCTTTTACACATACTTCAATTGCCATTAGAGACGCTTTATTAGGTGTTGATATCCCATTCATTGAAGTTCATATAACTAATGTTCATTCAAGAGAAAGTTTTAGACATAAGAGTTATCTTGCAGATAAAGCTTTGGCAGTTATTTGTGGATTAGGACCAATCTATGGTTACAAAGCTGCTGTTGAGTTTGCATTGAATTATAAACATCAATATTAAAAAAAAAAAATCGTTCTGTATTATTTTCTAATATCTACCATCAAGTATCATATTGATGGTATATGTATGTAATAATCAAACTCATATAAATAATCAATTGATACCCAATATATAATCTAAAAAATCTACAATAACTAACTGAAAAGCAATACATAAATTATTTTTTTTTTTTTTTTTTAATAATATTTTAATAACTAATTATTATAGTCAATTAAGCAGTAGTTATAGAAGCAACCTTATTAATTAAGCACTAGCTAGCTGTCAAATCAAACCCCAATAATTAGCAATATCAGTCCTAGATTTACCAGTAGTGTTGAACTAGTAATTTAAGATATTAATGAGCAGCTTTTGCGCTGTAGTTTGAGTCATCTTTTTCTTTTTGTTTAACAAAATAATCAATTGCAATGGATGTAATATTGATTACAACCAATCCAATAAATGACAATAAAATTTGCCATTTATTTTTGGATGTTAATAACAAATCATTCTTTTCCAGTTTGTTCATTATCATCGGGTTTGATACAGCTATTAGCATACTGCTAATAGCTATGCCCAATGATTTAATTCTCCTAACTTTAGGAATATTACTAATAACAATATTTCTTATTATGAGAAGATAGAACAACAATAGAGTAATTACAAATGTTTCATAGATCATAATAATAAAGTACTGGACAATATTATATTGATTGTGTTCAATATTTTCATTATTATTATTTTGAGGTTGAGATCCAGTGTAATTTGAAAGTAAACGTACCAGTTTATTGTAATAAATTAAGTCCTCCGTTGGCTCTGAATTATCCTCCTTGAAATTAAGATCGTTCCCTAAATGATTTTCAAGCTCATTGATGTCATAATTGAAGAATATTAAAAAGAACTTTCTAATTGATACTGCTCTGAAAAAACAACCAATTAAAAATAAAAGCCTTGAAACATAAATTGGGATGAATTTGGAGTTAATTAGAACGGCTAACAATCTTTGAAAATAAAAGATGTCACTAGCATCTTCTATGATAAAAAAGAAGCATAGTAATTCTAACAATTTTTTATCGTAAATAGACCCAAGATCTTCATTAACTTTATTTTCTTGATTTCGCTCAAAATCATGAAGCGGTTTTTTATTCCGTCCAATAACTCCAGTAATTATTTTCAATTTTTCATTCAACTTTAATTTTTTATAAACTCTATTATAATAATAGTTTTCTTGATTTTTATTGATGAGATATAATTTGGGCCAATTAACAGTGCTAGCAGCTGTAACGTAGGAATACTTAGAACTTTCAGCTGTAAAATAGTGAAAATCAGAACATGCAGCTTGATCATTAGCTGTTAAACTATCAGAGTTGATAGTACCATCAGCAGCTGTTCTTGACGAACCCCGGGTATGTCGATGTGTCAAACTTCCAGTATCAACAAAACCGGCACTATGACTGGAACTATAAGAAGCATCATTAAAATTTGAGCCTGCAGAATTATCATTCCTGGAATGAGAAGAAGAATGATTTCCAGAGTTCCTAGAATGAGAAGAAGAATGATTGTTGGTACGTAAATTTGAATTAGCACCGGTGGCGTCACCAGACCTTAAATTATTGTGACTTATAGCTGGTGAATTATAAAATTGACAATTATTGTAAATGTTAATGACATCTGCTGTTTGAGTAGTTTTTCCTTTCCTTGAAAGTAGAAAATCAAAGAGTTTGCTGATCATTTGGTTAGTGCCCTGAATAAACTTTGTCTGGATTCAATAATAATTCTTACTTGTTTTTTTGTTGAACCATTTTTTTTAATTAAATATATTTAATCCTTCTGAAATTTGGAAAATTAGCTTGTTGTTGTTTGACATGTCTTTGACACTAGGAAATAATTTAGCTTTTATAATATTTTAACTAGCTTGCTGAAAAAGGAAAAATAATGAACATAACCATCATATGTTTCAACATTCAAAATATCATCACTATTTGAGTATAAAATTGTCCTTTAATACCTGGGGTTTTTTCACTGTATTTAATAAACCTTTTTCACCTTTTTACCATAATGGGACAAAACTACCTGTTTAAAACAGCAATCGATGAAACATCTTCTCTCATTCTATCATTCCACTTCTTCCTTCCTCTTGTTGTAACTTGTACCGTAAAAGAATAGATATAATTGATTGAATATTTACATATTTTATTTTACACTACATGGAAAGTAAAACTAAATTACCCGACCGTTAAATTTTCTTTTTTATAATTTCCAACGTTCAGTGATATTTCTGATCCCATCAGATATCATAATATTATCCAATGGGATATATTGTTGAGTTATCAATTTAATAGCTTCTTGTGCTGCAATCCCACCCATTATAGAACTTATTGAATTCAATTCATTTCCTTCACTTCTTATAAATTCTAACATTATTTTATCATTATTTTTATTTCCCTTTAAATCATTTAATATTGTATTTAGTTCCATAAATTTACCAGATTTATAAGAATCATCAATTATCAAAAAATTTAATAAAATTAAATCATTTAAATTTAAGTTTAATAAATTTTTTTGTAAATCTGTTAATAATGAGTTATTTAATTTCATTTCAGAATGATATAAAAATTTACAATTTTTAATGAATTTTTTAATAGTTTCATCATCAAATTGTTGTTGTTGTCCTAATTGATTTAATAAAATTTCTTTAAATTTAATAAAATCTTTATCAAATTTTTCTTTATAAATCTGTAAAATTTTAAGATAATTTTCAGTATTTGAATCCATATCAGGTAATTCTCCACTAATTGGTAACATATGAAATTCATCCAATTCAACAAATTTTTTTAAAGCTTTAACCAAGATCCAAAAATCTGAATTTAAATTTGAATTGGAATTTAAATCAAGTTTATTAAAAATTTCTAAAATTTGAATTGGAATTTTATAATTATTTATATTAAATAATGAATTTGAATTTGAAATAGCTTGTTGAAAGTTTAATAAATTTGAAGAATTTAAATATAATTTTTTCAAATCTTCTTTAAATTGAATTTTTTCTTTATAATTTGATGGAATTTTAAAATTATTTTTTTGTAAAATTTTAAATTGTAAAACTAAGTATGGAATTGAAGATAACTGTTCTTCATTTAATTTGGTTAAATCAATTGAATTGCAATATTCAGTAAGTTCTGGCCATGGAGTATATAATCTTAGATCAATTAATGAATTTGGATGAGTTTCAATAAAAGTGAATTCTTTTTGAATTATTCTTAGGTAACCATAAAATCCAATTGAATTTATTATAATGATTGGAATATTTTTTTGAAAAATTTCATGAGTTAAGATATGATCATATCCATATTGTAAGACAATTAAATCTATATTATCCGTATCAATTGAGGTATGAATTGAATCAACTAATTTAACTTCACCAATAACATCAGAATTCAATTCTTTTAATCTTGAACATAAAACTTGAGCTTTTAATAAACCAACATCTTTTGGAGTTAAAAAGAAATTATTTAGTATATCAGATTCTTTAATAATTGAATCAATAGTATCAATTATAATAAATTTACCTAAACCCGGTAACACCAAATTCTTCAACATTTCAATCATTGCTAGACTTGGTTTTATGAAGAGAGCTGTAGAGGTTTCTAGTTTCTGTTGTCCTGAGTGTGCCCATAATCTTAATTGACGGTCGTATCTGTCTTCTTTGGACATTTTCGTGTATGTGTTGTAATTTTATTATGAATAAATATAATTATATTGGGGGAAATTTTTCTATATACTACTGTAAAATTAAATATTTTAATGTAGTTGGAGTTTGTGGCGAGTGCAGTGAATATGATTTCAGAAATAAGCTTAATACTTAATTTAATGATAATAGACTAATTTATGATCTTAAAGGTTGTTATGTATTATAGTATAGTTCTACAGTTAGATAAATAATCAATAATAATATTATAACTAATATTTTATATTAAAATATTTAAGATACAACTTTTATATCAACTGAATTATTTGTAGTAAATTTTGTTAGCAGTGAAATTAAATCACTAGCCACAATAATAATAATATTATAATTAGTACTGGTAGTAATATTAGAATTAGAGCTTAACAGTAATAAACACTACAAACTAGCATGATACTAAGCTAATTTATATCTACTGCTAAACTACACTATTAAGCACCACACTCACTGTCTATTATTATTAGGTAAAAACTGACACATAACATAATATTTCCAAGAGATTAATTGTGTCTACTGATTGATTACTGTTTTAATTCTCTTTTTTTATTATTTATTTATTATTATTTATCTATGTATCTCTTCCTACACTATGTGACTATAAATCTCTTTATATCAACAGAACAACCAACACCAAAAGTTGAAACGTGGGCACTGAGATAATTTCATAGAGATTTATTATTAGGTAAACACTGAAAAAAAAAAAAAAAAATTATTTTTGTATGGGAAATATTGAAATAAATTTATTTCAGTTCATTTAATTTCTAGACAAGAGACACACCAACATGCAATATGAAGTTTGGTAAAACTTTTGAGAAAACTTTAATCGACGACGAAATCCCTCAAGATTGGATAGATTCCTCTTGTATCCATTATAAAAAATTGAAAAAAGAAATCAATAAAGTGGTGAATGAAATACAACAATTGGGAATACAAACAAATCAAGACCATCTATATTATGAATTCGAAACAAATTACAACTCCAATCCTGATTTTACCACTGATGACTTGAACAACAATGATAATTCACTAATAATAGTCCCAAGAATCGCATCAGATTCAAACAACAACAATAACAACAATTTGATATCAACAATCAAATTACAATCAGATGCATTGTTCTTCAAAGATTTATACTCTCAATACCAAAATTTCATTAAATTTAATGAAATAGAATCAAAATTAATTTTACAAAATGTCAATTCAATGGCTCAACTTATCAAACAACTCACAATAACTGCTAAAAACACCAATGATCAATACTTATGGAGAGAAATTTTTAATAAATACATTGAATTCAAATTAGTTACAAATAAAAATTTCACATTATCAAATTTAAATCAATTTATTTCACATATTAATGATTTAAATTTATTGAAAAATTTTAAAAATACTAAAAAAAACACACAAATTTTAAATCAATTTATATCATTAAATATTGAAATCATTAAATTTAAAATTTTCCAAAATTTAAATACAATAGCTTTAAAAAAAATTACTAAAAAATTTGATAAAAATACTTTAATTGAAAGTTCTACAAATTTTAATAAAATTATTGAATTTCAACAACAAAAACAACAAAAATTAATTGATAAAATTTCAAATTTTAAAATTGAAACTATTGTTGCATCAGATATAATTAAAATCGTCCCACAATTAGATGATTATCTTTGTATCATTTGTTTTTCAATTGCTTATAAACCAGTCACTTTAGAATGTGGACATTTTTTTTGTATTAGATGTCTTATTCAATTACAAAGACGTAATGATGATAAATGTCCAATGTGTAGGTCTTCAGTTGTTTTAAAAGCAAGTACTGTTGATGAAGATTTAATGTTGTTTATGAAGAAAAATTTCCCAAAAGAAGTTAAGATTAAACAAAAACAAAATGAAAAAGAAACAAATCAAGATATTATAAATAATTTATATGGAGGTGATAAATGTGTCATTGTTTAGTTTAATCTTCAATAATAAATAATTCTTATAGAAATTTTTTTGTAAATCTCTTTCACTACATATTGAAAAAATTCAAAAAATCAAAAAATCAAAAAATCAAAAAATCACAAAAATCCCCCCAAAAATTTCTAATTATCAACAACAATGTCCAGATGAAGAAACTAGGACTTTCACGATTTGACGACACAACAATCAAACAATTCAATCAATTAGGTGACTCATTATACACCCAAAAAACTCAAGAATTAACAACTCAATTCTCATTATTTAAATCTATTTTATTAAATTTTATTAATGAACATAATGATGAATTAATTTCAAATGATGAATTAAGATTAGAATTTATTAAAATTTGTAAAAAAATTGGAATTGATCCATTAACTATTTATAATAAAGATTCATCAAAAATCCAAGATTTTTATCATGAATTATCAATTAGAATAATTGAATTTAGTAATTCAATGAAATTTATTAATGGTGGATTAATTTCAATGGAAGAAATTTTAAATCATTTTAATAATGATTTAAATTTAAATATAACTTTTAAAGATATTGAAATTTCAATTAATTCTTTAAAAATTTTAAATGAAGATTTAAAAATTATTGAAATTTCTGGGAAATCTTATATTAAAATTTTTAATATTGATATTAATAAAAATGAAAAATTAATTTTAGATATAGTAACACAAATTGGTTTTATTACAATACAAATTTTAAGAGATAATTATAAATGGTCAAAATTAAAATCAAAGGAAATTTTAAATCATATGTTAATGAAAGGATATCTTTGGTTAGATGATCAAGGAAAGGAGAAAACTTATTGGGATCCTTCTTGGATTAATAAACTATGAAAGAGAGCATTACAAATTTTGAAAAGAAAACAAAGAAAAAAAAAAAATATGGTTATGATTCCATGACGATGTACTCAGAATTGGGTTTAGAATTAAATTCTTCAAATTCTGTATTTAATCCAGAATCAATCTTATTTTTGAAATTGTTTTTGGTTAAAATTAAAAAGTCCACAAAGATAAGGACAACATTTGAGATAACCAAAGTAATAAACGTTAATAAAACGTTCCATTTATCATTTTGAGTTAAAAGTTTAGTTTGATCTTTATCTAATTTGTTTTTAATGATACTCATTAACACCAGTGAAATCATGGTAACTGAAAATACAATGACAGATTTCTCTCTTCTTTTTGCTGGTAAATTGTTGGTAACAATATTTTTAACAATAATCAAATAAAACAATAAAATTATTAAAATTAATAACTCATAAACAAAAATTAAACTTTGTACAACGTAGCTTCCAGTTTTTTTCAATACTTTTATAACAGAATTTGAGCTTTTGATATTAGTATTAGTATTAGTATTATTATTATTATTATCACTTGAAACAACTAAATCTGGATTTGAATTTGTTTGTTTCTCATGAAAAAACATCAACCAAGCAACTAATCGTTTGTAGTAATAAAGGTTTTCTTTGCTTGTGGTCTTTTCATTAATTTCTTTAGCTTCAGCACTTGCTGGTTTTGCTATATCAAACCCTAAGCTTAAAAAAAGTTGTCTAACAGAAACTATTTTGAAAAACATACCTAACAAAAAGGTAAGTTTCTGTAAGAACAACCGATACCAACTAGCATTAATAATGGCTGTTATAAATCTTATATTGATCCTAAGATCAATCGGTTCTTCAATGAAAAATAAGAATAAAAAACTTTCTTGGAAAAGTTGTATAGATTCTTTATCATTATGATAAAAAAAGTATTGTAAAGATTTTTTCCAACCTAATCTATTATAGTATGTGTAGTAATAATATTGTGATGATTGGTTGATATTATTTAGGGCAAAAACATTTCTTGCTGGAGGTTGAGGTTGTTGTTCAACATCTCTAACTCTAGCTGTGCCTTCTAACAGATTTGTGGTCAGATTTATAATACAATCATTGAAAACAGGACCATTGATGGTGGTCTTCTTAATCAAAGACCAATTCAAAAAGTTTCTTAACATATTGTCAAAATTAGCTCTTCAAAACCTAGCAATTTATCTTACTCACATTTCTCTTCTTTGGACCATTTGCTCTTGAGTTTCGCTTTTTTATTTAATTTGTGAAGTTGCAAATTTAACAGTCCTTTAATAGTTCAATTTCTAGTGAATGGAAACATAACCGTAGTTGGAAAGATAATCTGGATTCTCTGCTCCAAGCTCTAGTTTGCAGGATATTTTAACTCTTTATAACCTAATAATCCACAGTTTATATCATAACATTACAGCAAAATATTTCACCTAAAAACAACTCTCTCATTCTTCAAATATCGTCATCATAAAATATTTCCCATTTATCATCCCAAATCACTCCAGATCACTTCGTTCATTTTCAATTTCAAATTTAATTGTAGAGCAGATGATAAAATAAGCAACTTCAAAAAAAATTAAAAAAAAAAGGTCTCATTAAAAGGACTGGCAAGGGTGCTGATTTTTCAAATTAGGGTCTTTTATGAGCATGTAACTCTTTTGTAAGAAGCTAACCACTAAATTTAAGGTACCATTCAATAATTCAGCCACTGTTCATTGGGAAACCATCAGCTTCAGCAGTTCAATCCTTCTTCTTCTACTCTTTAATATTCACCGTTTCCTTCTTCAAATTTCAATCATTAATTTGTTAAAATTTGTAAAAAAGCTGAAATTTTTTATATTTTTTTTTTTGTATGAATTAAAATTTAAGATAAACAACGAACAATGACAACAGCAGCAGCAGCAGCAGCAGCAGCAGCAGCGTACAAACCAGAAGATTGGACAGTCTCTTCCAATGAAGTACTTAAACTTACATTAACAGACGACTTGAGAGACGCGTCTTTCCATCCTAATTTCACATACCCAATTTTCGGAGAATCTGAACAGATTTTTGGGTTTAAAGGTCTAGAAATTGAAATCAAGTTTGATTCAGTGTCGTTTTTATCATTGCTTACCGTGACTTACAAAGAATCATTACCAAATATTGTTATTAATACTGAAGTTATTGATAAATTGAAAGAATATTTACCAAATTCCACCATTATTAATGACGAGGAAAGATTCAATCAATTGATTGAGAAATCAAGAGAAACTTCAACTCAACATCTATCCAACTTAGAGACAATCGCCACTTATAAAATAAGAAATGAAACTTTTAAAATTTTAAAAACAAATTTCAATAATGGACTAAATTTAAATTCTGTTGAATTATTGAAAAGATTACAGATTTTTGTGTTGTTTTTCATTGAAGCAGGTTCTTATATTAGCTCTCAAGATAACTTATGGGATTTCTATCTTGTTGTGTCAGAATCAACTAAAAAAATTATTGGATTCACTACGGTTTATTCATATTTAAAATTCAATAATTCAGTTGAATTTGATGAACAATATGAACATAAGATTAGAACTAAAATATCACAGTTTTTGATTTTTCCTCCTTATCAAGGTGTTAATCATGGACAATTCTTATACAACTCATTGTTCGATTATTGGTTAAATGATAAACGAATTGAAGAAATTACAGTGGAAGATCCAAATGAAAGATTTGATGATTTAAGAATCTTGAACGATTTTAAAAGATTATTTGAAAATGGATTTTTAAATGAACTACCAACAAGTTTGAAATTATTGACTAATGATTGGTTTAAAATTAATGCAAAAAAATTTAAAATTGAAATCAATCAATTTAAAAAAATCATTGAATTAGCTTACTTATACCATGATTCAATTAAAACTGCAAGATTATTAATCAAGAAAAGATTATTTGAAAAAAATAGAGAAGGTTTATTAGATTTAGAAATTAGTGTTAGAAATGATAAGTTACAAACAGCTTATTCTCATATTAAAGAAGATTATGATAGATTGATTACAATGATCAGGAATTTTAACTATGTACCTCAAGAGACTATTCCATTAGGAATAAAGCGTGTTATAGATAAAGAAGAGTCTGGTGAACAAAGTATACAAAAGAAACAAAAAGAGTAGAAGATTTTCTTTTTTTTTTTTTTTAGTGAAATAGATTTTATAACAAAATCGTGTAGTTTATTAAAACAAGTTTATTAAAACAAACCACACATGAATGAACTTAAAAGATCATGATGTCATTTCTTTAAGGTCATTATAAAACACTGAACAGTGAACACACACTTCATTGCTATTTTTCTTTCAAAATTCACCATTTCAAATTGACAGTACCTGCATATTATTGCCAAATTTGGTGCAAAACACCTTTGAAGACAGCAACAAAAAAACCACTTGAAATTTCAAACGTTTCAAAAAGCAAAATAGCAAATAAGCAACTTTAAAGCTCATCCTAAACAAGTTAAAAATTATCACAAATCGATTTTTATATAAAAGCAACAATTGAATTTTTCATTCTTCTTTTTCCCATTATTCAAGAAAACCAATTTAATCAAACATGCACAGAACTTATTCATTAAGAAACCACAGAGCACCAACTGCTTCTCAAATTGAATCTCCAGCTCCACCAAGATCAACAGCAAGATCAAAGTTTTTTGGTTCAGGTTCTTTAACTACAAGTTTTAAGAAAAATGCAGCTAGTTCATTTGGACCAGAATTATCAAGAAAACTAAGTGCTTTAATTAAAATTGAAAAAAGTTTATTAAGAAGCATGGAATCCGTGGCAAATGATAGAAGGGAAGTTGCCAAACAATTATCATTATGGGGTGAAGATAACGATGATGATGTTTCTGATATCACTGATAAATTGGGTGTTTTAATTTATGAAATTGGTGAATTAGAAGATCAATATATTGATAAATATGATCAATATAGAGTCACTTTAAAAAACATTAGAAATATTGAAGCTTCAGTTCAACCTTCAAGAGATCGTAAAATTAAAATCACTGATGAAATTGCTCATTTGAAATATAAAGATCCTCAATCTCCAAAAATCACCATTTTAGAACAAGAATTGGTTAGAGCTGAAGCTGAATCTTTAGTTGCTGAAGCTCAATTATCAAACATTACCAGAGATAAATTCAAAGCTGCTTTCAACTATCAATTCGATTCATTAAGAGAACATTCTGAGAAATTGGCTTTGATTGCTGGTTATGGTAAAGCTTTATTGGAATTATTGGATGATGCCCCAGTGACTCCTGGTGAAACAAGACTGGCTTATGATGGTTATGAAGCTTCAAAACAAATTATTATCGATGCTGAAAATGCTTTAGCTTCATGGACTTTAGATCATGCTCAAGTTAAACCTGCTTTATCTTTACATCAAGAAACTGTTTATGCTGAAGGTGATGACGGTGAAGTTGAAGCTGCTGAAGCTGAATGGGCTGGTCATCAATAAGCTGTTTTTGTTATTCATTTTTTTTTTTGGCTTTTGAACTGATTTGCTTCTAACTCTATTTTTGATGACAAAATTTTCTTTTCTTTTTAATTCATGTTTGTAATGATTTCAAACTCACTACTTGGTTGAAAGTATAAGTAATAATGACTGTTTATTAAATTCAATTAATTTCATGTTGACAAATCGTAGCAACTCTTTTTTTTTTCTTTTCCTCACTTTATGTAGCGGATTAGTTCAAGCTAATTGCGAATTGATGTGGTTTATATAACTCAAATTTTGATACATTTCTGTCTTTTTTAATCCTAATTTCATTTAAAGTTGCCAATTGTAAAATTTCATAAAAAGATTTAACAATAATTGATTTATTGATACTAAATTCATCTTCTTCTTCATTTAAAAATAATTCATCAAATTTTATAGTTGATTTACCTAAATCTTCAAATTTATCTTCAATGTAATTAAGAAATTTTATTGTTTGTTTATTTGGTTTTTTCTTTATAGCCTCTGTTTCTTCTGTACCAACATCATCATTATTATTTGGAACTTTTTTGTTATAATCACCAAATTCAATGTTATCATAATATTGATTTTCATTAACTGTTGGGAATTTTTGGAAATGATTCATTGAACTAGTTGAAGAAGATCTTTTAAGTCTTCTATCTTCAATAATTGGAGGATCCGAATTTATTGGATTATCAATATTATAAAAATCTTCTTCATTAATTTCCAAATTATAATCATTGAAGTTGTCATTATTTGAATCGAAATTTAGTAAAGTACCTTGATCAAGTGGTAAATTTAATCCAATTGAGCTTGCTCTTGAGTTTCTTCTTGAATTTGAAGAATTTCTTCTAATTTCTAAAGATTCACTAGATCTTCTTGAATTACGAACAAGTTTATCAATAAAATCTTCGTTTTCATCATTAACTTCATCATTAACTAATTGGGTTTTTCTTGTTTTAGTGATAAATAAATTATTTTTCTCTTTTGAATTTGAAGGAAATAAAGATTGGAAGTTTGGTAAAAAATCATAATCTTTTAATAAATTCTTTATTGAATATCTGTTTAAAACATCATCATTCTTGTTATTTCTTTTGGAAAAGATTGAGTTCATATAAGAAACATAATTATCTCTAAAATTTCTCAAATCATCAGTAGTCAACATTAAGTTATGTTCATCAAATAGAACCTGCTGGAAATCTGAGTTTGAATTATTTTTATTTCTTTTCCTTTTCGAAATTATTGATTTACCTTGTACTTCTTTATTTCTTTCTTCAACTGGTTCAATCACTTCATTCTCAATATTTAAAAGTTCATCCTGGTGATTGATAACGTTATCAATACCTTGATCATTATCCATTTCATGAATTTCAAAATTATTATTTTGAATTTCTAGATTATCAACACCAAAATCTAAATCTAAAAACCCGTTATTGTCATTTAAAACATCATTTTCATTATTATTCGTTAAGTCTCCATCATTCAATAAAAACCCATCTTCATTGAAAATAAAATTTGGATTTAATTCGGCATCTTCTTCATGAATAATAGAATTACCAACATTACGATTAACTAGAGAATTTCTGTGCGAGTTATTGGAGTTGATGATGGAAGCAGTATTGTTATTAATATCCCACTCCCTAATCATATTTCTGTTCAGCATCAGTTGAGTGTTCATATTTGAAGATTGAGTCAACACCAAATTATCCGCTTTATCATTATTTGGATCATTTAAGAAGTCCAATCCTTCCATGGAAGGCAATAACCCAATGTTAATGTTAAACAATGGATCATCATTCAAAAACAGTTGTCCAGCTGCTGTAGAACGATTGTTTGAATATAAATCGTTATTTAATTGATTCAAATCATTTAATAAATTTTGATTGATTATTAAAGTACCCGCACCATTTACCAAGTCACCATTCTTCTTTTTATTAAACAAGTCTCTTTGGATTTTTGTTTTCACCAAGGACGCGTCGTTGTTTAAATAATCAGTCTGTTGTTTGTAAATCAAGGCAACACCATAAAGTAAATTTGAGGTGAAACGGAGTCCCAACGTATTTGGAGGATTCTTGATGACATTGCAAGTCTCAGGTATGGAAACAGACTGGATTTCTTTCTTCGAAACTTTCTTATAATTTGATTTGTTTCCTAAAGTTGATAGAAGCCTGCTGTTGTTAGTTCTTTGGCATCAGAATTTTATTGTCGTTATAAGCGTACATACCACACGGTAGCGACTCCTGAGTTCTGATTAAGAAACACGTCCTGATTAAGAATCATTCTGAGCTGCTAGTTGCTATAAAAGAAAACAAATTGGTGGCAAACTTCTCTGTTTATATATCAACAGTATAACGCGTCGAAAACAGTGACTAACTCAGCTAGTTAGGACATGATCCAGTCATACTAACAACATCTAATCAGCATCATTGTGATCCTCTAATTTTCCTGAATCTCAATATCGCATCAGAACTCTGCCGCCATGAACAACTCAGCCGAAATCTGTTATTCTTCGTTGCAAATCATTTAAAAATGCAGTGAAATTTGGTTGGTTTTTATATTCAAAACAAACAAGCAAATTTTATAAAACCTAAAACCCCGGATTTTAATGGCAGAAATTAGAAACTGTGGAAGATTTTAAAATCACATCTTTTGGAAAGTCTTCTTTTAGTTCAACAATTTGAATTCATGTGTTTAATATTTTCATAATTCATTTCAAAAGTTAATCTGCAACCAAAACTCAAGCGTTGAATCAAAACCACAACTCAAGAAACAGAAAATTGACCAGCCAACAACAACACCACCCAAAACTAGAAAACCACTTATCCTAAATGCTTTTCTCATGGGTTCAGCTGGTCATCAAACTGCTGGTATTTGAACCCATCCAAGAGATCGCTCTTTAGAACTTTATGATTCAATTGAATACTGGCAAAATCTAGCTAAACTATTAGAAAAGGGGAAATTCCATTCTTGTTTCATTGCAGATGTTTTAGGTCCTTATTATGTTTATAATGGACCTGAAAATTTTGATGCTGTTGCTGAATCAGGTGCTCAATGGCCAATCTCTGATCCTTCTTACTTCATTCAAATTATGGCCGCTGTTACAAAATCTTTGAATTTTGGAATGACTTTTAGTACCATCAGTGAACAACCGTATCATTTAGCTAGAAGAATGGGGACATTGGATCATATAACTAATGGTAGACTTGGTTGGAATGTGGTTACTTCTTATTTGGAAAGTGGTGCTAGAAATTTATTGAATGGTGAAAGTTTACCATCTCATGCTGAAAGATATGAGAGATGTGATGAGTATACAAAAATCATTTACAAATTATTACTATCTTCATGGAGAGAAGATGCTTTTAAAGCTGATAGAATCCCAAGGGTGTTAACAGACCCACAATTATTAAGAGAAATTCAATCACTCACCCTTCAAAACAAAGATTGCCTGTTATTATTCAAGCAGGTACTTCTTCAAAAGGTATTGAATTTGCAGCAGAAAATGCTGAAATTGTGTTTCTTTCTGCATTTTCTCCAGAGCAAATCGGCCCTAAAATTGCCAAAATTAAAGAATTAATGGTTGAGAAATTCATCAGAGCAATTGATTCAATCAAATTTATTGGTTTGATCACTGTTATTGTTGGTATGAGCATTTGGTTTTTTTTTTTTTTTAGATTCAGCAGCAATAACTG
Organism: Starmera amethionina; assembly: GCA_030573755.1. NCBI lineage: Eukaryota > Fungi > Ascomycota > Saccharomycetes > Phaffomycetales > Phaffomycetaceae > Starmera > Starmera amethionina. Next base: position 151,307 of record JAJMDW010000163.1, read on the forward strand.
CAAGTATTGCAATTTGAACAGAAGAACTTGCAGCATAAAGATATCCAACACCAATTCCATAACTATAAGTCATTTGAGCTGATCAAATTAACACCGTTGTCCACATCCATGATGATAAAACAGCTGAACCAGTCAAACCAACACCAACAGATCTATTGGCAACCATAAAATTTTCTGTTGATTCTTCATTCTCATTAAGATAACAACGAGAAAACCAAGTTAATAGTGAAATTAAAGCTGCAAAGAAAAATCCAACGCTAACACCTTGATCTAAGATTTCGACTTTTGAAACTACCATTTTTCGATCAATTTTAAATAAACCAAATGAGAATGATAGAATTGATGATGAGAATACAGCTATGTATTCAAATCGACTTTAAATAAATGCCACTGCTGAAATGAAATAAAAAAAAAAAAAGAAAAAAGTTTAAAATAAAATGTGGTTAACTGCGCAATATTCATGACTGTTTAATGTGAGTTGTAATTTGTACCACAGCATTTATTTATGTTTTATGTCAACCGGTAAAACACTAATGATCTTTGGTGTGAATATAGCTGCAAAGTTGCAAACAAATAAGATTCATAATGAATTTCAACACCGTTTGTTGGTGCGGATGATTTCAAGCTAAAAAACAGAGCGCCAATAAGCGACAAAAGTGAAGCATTAAAGACCAGCTTATAATGAATTTCAGTTGGTTTAATTAAAGTGAAGAATTAAAAAATTATTAGAAAAAAATTGTTGTGGCAGCTGCCACACTACATATTTTTACACTTCCACTACATACATACATAGTTGTTTACTTTAATTACAGATCGAACTAGCTAGCTAGATGCATAAACAGAATTAAATAGATGAGTAAATCAACCTACACCAAATTCCCAAACAATAATATTTTGTATTTATTAGTTTTAATCTTCTTGATATTCATCTGGATAAAATATCAAACGTTCAATACCATCTTTAGTCAACAACACTTGTCTTATCACACCACCAGAACTTCCATCCCATTTAATAGCCTGTGATAAAGCAGTTTTAACAAACTGTATAACTTCATCTTTAGACATATTATCTTTATAATTTTTCTTACACCACCCATAAATAAATGCAGAACCTGATCCATCAATTACATAAGGTTGTTTATGAATGGATCCACCTAATGGTATACTATAAACTTCACCATTAGATTTCTCATCATAACCAGCAACAATTAAACCAGCATGAAGCATATCTTTATTTGAATAGACTAATTCTTGTAGGATTGAGGCAGCAACTTTAGTTGGAGGAGCTTTCCCATGTTGGGCAGTGTACATTTCCAAATGATATTTGACAATATCAGCAACTGCTTGGGTATCCGCAGCAGAACCAGATCTACAACACCAAACTTTGTCATGAATTTGTGTTAATTTATCAGTGACACTAATGGACAGGGTTAGTATTTTTTTTCTATAGTTTTATGGGTGAATAAAGAAACATACCGATTAGCAATATAGGCACCTGTAGTGGTACGACTGTGTGTTGTTGTTAGTAATTGAGATCAATCTGGTTTATAAGAAATATATTAAATATATTAAATAATATATGAACATACGAATCAGCACCTAGAATGACCCCATCAGCGTATTTAACAGCCATACTGCCTGTTGTTAGTTTTGATTGATCTCAATTGATGGCAAATTGAGTGTGCTGGACATACATAGAGGTACCAAGACTGCAAAAAATGTTAGTTATTCTTCATTCCTATCAAAAAAATCCAACGAGATAAAAAAGACCAAACCAGAAAAACATACCTGACTTCCCCCTTCTTCAAGTGGTTGATATCAACAGAAATCCCGTTCATTCTGCTCGCTTTTCTTCAAACTGTTTTGTTACTCAAATCCAAAAATTATTTGCCACTGAGATTTCAGATTTTCTTTTCTTCACAAAAAACAAAAAAACAGTAAAAATTTTACCCTGCGCAAAGGAAAGAACACGAAACGAAATTATCAAATATTTGAAACAGCATTGAACAACTTTTAATTGAATTTTAAAGTGGTCTTTAAAGACGAGGAAAGGATGAAGCTGTTGTTGTTGGTGGTTTCTTCACTGTTTGCTGCGATTGCTACAGCGTTCGTGCCTGAACAAACCTGGGAAAATGTGCGTTACGAACGTTCCATCAATTTGGGGAAATCTTACTCTAGAGAAAATGTGTTGTTTGAAATAAAGAACATTGATTCAAAACCAAACCAGGTTTATTACATCGCGGTGCCGGATTACGTGTATGATAAAATTGGGTTATATACAGCATCCACACCAGATATGGGTGAAGTCTTGGAGACTGAATTGGTTGAAGATGAATCAACTCCATTATTAGATAATTTGAAAGTGAAATATATCAAATTAACAACACCACAACCAATTGCACCAAAACAAAGTTTTGAAATCTCATTGAATATGGTTGTTATTGAACATTCTACACCATTACCAGCACAAATCGAAATGGGAGATGAACAAACTTTATTATTCCAAACTTTTAAAACACCATTAAGTCCATATGAAACTTTAAGTTCTAAATTAGTTATTACTGGTGTTGGCGAAGGGAAAGAATTGAAATATAATGATGTTGAAATTGAATATCAAAGCTCAATTGAAAATGATTCCTTATTTTATGATTTTAATAATGATTCATTCCCACCATTTGCAATTTCCAAGATGAATTTCCTTTATAAACATAACTTACCATTACCAAAAGTTACCAGTTTGAAAAGAGACGTTTGGGTTTCACATTGGGGTTCAAGTTTACAATTCGAAGAGTTTTATAAATTAACTAATAGAGCAGCAACTTTGAAAAATGGATTTTCTAGAGCAGAATTCATGTTGAAAAAATTAGGTACCACTGTTAGTTCATGTCTTGCTGCAATTGAATTCCATTTAACTGATAATGCTCAAGATATTTATTATACAGATTTAGTTGGTAATGTTTCAACTTCAAGAGTTTTCAAAGATAAATTTTATATTAAACCAAGATATCCAATTTTTGGTGGTTGGAATTATAATTTCACATTAGGATGGACAAATAACTTACAAGAATATTTACGTGATTTAGGTAATGATGAATATTTGATTGCTGTTCCATTAATTAATGGACCAGTTGATACAACTTATGAAGAAATTAAATTTTCAATTTATTTACCAGAAGGTGCAGAATTTTTAGATGTAAAATCAGCAATTCCATTTAATGAAGAAATTGATAGTTTTGAAAAATCATATTTTGATTTAAATGATGGACATGTTGTGAAAACTTTGATTTTTAGTAAATTAATTGATGAAGTTTCAAGTTTAGAGGTTTTAATTAAATATAGATATAGTAAATGGGAATTGATTAAAAAACCATTAAATGTTGCTAAATATGTGTTTTTAGCATTGGTGAGTTATTTTTTGATTTCTAAAATTGATTTATCTTTAGATAAGAAAAAATCAGTTAAATAAGTTTTTATAATTAAATCAAAATAAATAACTACAGTTATAAAATGATCATATCTTCGTAAATTCTTTGTACAGTAATAATAATAGTAAAAATGATAAAGTCTTACCAAACATTCTCAGACTCACCTTTCATTCTAGGAACTCTTTTTGGTTCCCAATCTTCTTGAGCCATACCTTGTAATCTATAAAACTCGTCTTTAAGATCGACATTTCTTCTGGTGGCTTTGAGTTTGATGTATTCATCTTCATCCACCTGTTGTACTTTTCTGTCTCTGTTTTCGTATCTAACGGCAGTGAAACTAGACAACCAGTAAGATGCCAAACCCATAGCAGTAAGGAAAGGAAGGCCAAACACTAAAAAGGGATGTTTCTTCATGACTTTTTGGTACCTTCCTGGCAAGCTGGCATCGTACATTGCTTGTTGTTTTTTGGATCTAAACTTTCTGTTGCGCAGCATCTTCTTCTCCTTCAGTGATGTTCTGATTGAATAAAATTATTAAAGATCAAGTGATTTAAATTCTTTTATAACCTTTTCAATAAAAGAAAAATAAAGTAGAAAAAAACAAAAAAAAACGAAAAAAGTCACGTGTAAAATTTCTCCGGGTAATTTTGATATTGAAATTTTTAAGAGTCGCGCGCACGTTTTCCTTTAAAATTATTTTATTTTATTTTATTTGAATTTATTTGTTTATTTATTATTTAAATAGAGAAAAGAAGTAAACAGCTGGATTGTTTTATTAATTTTATCAATCAAAATACAATGAACGAATACCAACCTTTGGATCCTAAACCAAAAAAATTCACCATCAAAAGAAAACACTCTCTTATTATCCTATCCTTATGTTTAATAACAGTATTCACCACCCTTTTCTACAAATTAACACCAATTAACATTGCAAAACATCAAAAGAAAAACATCATCTTTATGGTCACTGACGGTATGGGCCCAGCATCATTAGCATTAACAAGAGCTTATAAACAACACAGAGATCAAACAAATATAGATGATGTCCTAACTCTAGATAAACATCTTATTGGCTCTTCAAGAACAAGATCAAATGATTCGGTCATCACTGATTCGGCTGCTGGTGCTACAGCTTTTTCATGTGCAATAAAAGCTTATAATAACGCTGTTGGTGTTGATCCATTGAAAAAACCATGTGGTACTGTTTTAGAAGCTTTGAAATTACAAGGTTATCTCACAGGTTTAGTTGTCACTACAAGAATCACGGATGCAACACCAGCCGCTTTTTCAAGTCATGTTGCTTGGAGATCCTATGAGGATTTGATTGCAGAACATCAATTAGGTTACTATCCATTAGGAAGATCTGTCGATTTAATGATTGGTGGTGGAAGAAGTCATTTTTATCCACCAAATGATTTTAAATATGGTTCCAATGGAGCAAGAGAGGATGATAGAAATTTAATTGATGAAGCTATTGCTAATGGTTGGAATTATGTTGGGAATAGATCTGAATTTGATGATTTGAGATTAGGTGAAAACGTTGAATTACCACTATTAGCTTTGCTTACTGATAATAACATCCCATTTGATCTTGATAGAGATGATTCAATCTACCCTTCTTTAGAAGAAGAAGCATTAACTGCTTTAAACGCATTAACAAAGGCAACCGAAAATTCAGATAAAGGGTTCTTCCTCTTAATTGAAGGTTCAAGAATTGATCATGCTGGTCATAATAATGATCCTGCTGCTCAAGTCAATGAAGTTTTAGCATACGATAAAATGTTCAAATCTGTATTAGATTTTGTCGATAATTCAGACACTGAAACTATAATCATTTCCACTTCAGATCATGAAACTGGTGGGTTAGCTACTGCATTACAAACTTCAGATGATTATCCAGAATATTTATGGTACCCAGAAGTTTTGAAAAATGTTAAACATTCTGGTGAATATTTAAGTTCTCAAATCATCAATTATAAAGGTGATGATTTAGAAAAATTTATTATCAAAATTTTAGAACATGATTTAAATATAAAAGATTATACAAAACAAGATGTTGAATTTTTAACAAATAACAAGTTCAAATCTCATTACTATTTGAATAAACTGGTTTCTCAAAGATCTCAAACCGGTTGGTCAACTCATGGTCATAGTGCAGTAGATGTTAACATCTACGCTTACTCAAATAAACAATCAACAATGAACTACTTATACTCAAAATTAGGCGGGAATCATGAAAATATTGAAATTGGTGAACTCATGAAAAATTATGCCGATTTGGATTTGGATTATGTTACTCAATTGATTAAACATACTCAACATAAACCAAAACTTGCAGTTGAATCAAGTAATGAAGACTCAATTGAAAAAATTGATGAATATCATAGCTATAGAAAACATTCATTATAATTTATTTACACTATTTAATGCATTTCATTTTGTTTAGTAATTCACTCTATTTCTAATGGCTCTAAATCCCCACGATCAATAATATCTCCATCTTGTTGTTGTTCTACTTGAAAACCTTCCAGTTTTTTACTTTCTTCCTCTATTTCCAATTTAATTCGTTCACTTTTTTCTTCTGCTTTGGCACGATCTTTTTCTAATCGTTGTCTTTCTCTTTCTTCTCTCATTTTCTTCCTAGCTTCATCTTTTTCTTTCAATTTAATCTCATTTTTCTTAGCCTGTTCATTCATTTTCAATTCTTTTAATTCTATAATCTGTTGTTTCTTATCACTAATTTTCTTTCTAATTTCTTCAACTTGTGAAGGAATTTTAAACCCATTCGCATGGAAATATTTCTCTAAACAATTTGCATTATCTTGATCATCCCAACTTGCATCCAACGCTGGATCACAAACACATTGATTCTTATACCTAATAGATGGATCTGATGGACATGATATGAATCCAGATCCATCATTATATCCAATATTATTGAGAAATTGTATCTGTGATTTATCTGCTAATAATGACACACCTATAGTGAACATTGTAGAAACATCCCAATTTTCATAATATATCCCATTCTTAGAATTCAAAAATTCGATTAAATTTTGATATGATTCCTGTTTGAAAAATGAAATTAATCCAATTGATAAAGCTTGATTAAAATGACAAGTATTGAAAGTTTCACCTTTATCATCAGAAATAAATTCAATTAAATTATTTGATGAAATTGATTTTGGTGTTTTGGCAATGAATTCTAAAACATAATCCCAAAATTTATTAAAACTTCCAACTCCTTTATTTGAAATAACTGAACTAAATCCAAATATTTTGTTATTTTTTTGCATAAATTTAATTATATCAAATGGGATATCACAAGTTAATATCAAATCAACATCAAGTTTTATAAAATATTCATAATCATTCAATTCTTCTAGTTGGAATAATTCACCTGATAAAAATTTAAATGAATGTCTTTTGGAAATAGATTTTTCATACGGAATTTGTTCTGATATAAATTTTTTTTTAGCATCAGCTATTAATTTTTTATCAATCCCTTTTGGATAACCTAGTTTTGATCTTCCTAAAGTTTTATAAAAAATATCTGATGAAGTTAATGATTGTAGTGTCATCTTGAAATTTTTGGAAAAATTAACTTCTCCAATGATTAAAAAATCATATCCATACTTATAATTAAACCTTGTTTCAATTGTTCTTATGGTGTAAAGTAATTTGGGTAAATCACCAGTTTTAGCAAATAAAATAAAAATTGCAGGTTTTTTATCATTTTCTTCAGATACATCCACTATTTTTTGCTCATCCAACTCAACAACATTCAAATCATCATCCACAACTTTACTTGATCCATCAATCTTAGAAGTCCAAGAGTTAATCTTTTTTTGTAATGTCTCAATTGATAAATTGATCTGTGACTCGCTATTTTGTTCGTTGATCATCACTGTGACCAGCACAGCAAAGATCAATGCTGATATTAACAGCAACAATCGGGCTGGTGACATACGTTGCCATCGTCTCAACCAACTCATCTTATCTTTTGATCTCTTTTGATATTTTTAATTTTTTAACTCTTACCAAATTTAAATCTGATTTTTTTTTTTTTTTTTTTTTTTTAAAAACTATACACGAAATAAAATGCTACAGATGTACAGATATCGATACTTAAAATGAGAATTTATATTGTTGACCGCCAGCAGTCAACTTCTATATAAACGAAATGAAATGAATGATGAAACAATTCCATATGAACTGATAAAAAATTGGAAAGCTCAACTCTTACCTGATTGTTGATGTAAATTATTTAGAATTCCAACAGTAACAGAATGACTCCTATGTCTATTTGAATCAACATTATCATTAACATCATTGTAATGACTAAACTCTTTAAATCCATGATTATTAATATGATGCTCTTTATTATAATGGTTAATGAAATTTGGTGATAAATGAGCACTAACATTTGCTATCGGTGTAGTTGGTGCATTTTTTGATAATGGTGATGATATTCGATTGATATCAATTGGTTTGAATCTTTTGGTTTGTTCTATTTGTGAATTTGAAGGTCTTGATGATAATGAATTTGATCTATGGAAATCAACGTTACCAACTGACTTTCTTGGTTTGAATTCAAGGGTTAATTCTTCATCTTCTTGATCTTGATCTTCATCATCTTCAGGTGGATGTGCAAATTCAATCATATTTGATGGGTTTCTTGTTAATAATATTGGTGAATTTGCTTCAGATTCATAAGATTCTGAATCAGAATCTGAATTATCAGAATCTGAATATGAGAAAAAACTATATTTTGGAGCATCACCACGTCTAATGACATTTGAAGATGATTTATTGAAAGATAATGGTTCAAAATTTGATTTATTCTTATGTTGGACACTTTCTTTTGTCTCAGTTTTAGATAATTCTAAATCGTTAACTAAAACCGATGGAACTGAAAATGCAGTAATAACATCTGAAGTATTATCACCTGCAGGAATATTATAAGGACGAACTGTGGTGAAATTAGAATTCTGATCATCATATTCTTCATCATCATCATCATCATTATCAATATCACCATCATCATTCATAGTAAATTTCGTGGAAACATGAGGTGGAATGATTTCTTCTCTTTTAACTTGAGTTGGTTTATTCAAAGTAAATCTATCCATTTTCGATCTATTATTAAATTGATTTTGAGGATTTCTTGAACTTGTATTGCTTTGATAATTTGAACCAAAAGAATCCAAATAAACACTATCCAAAGATGCAAAACTTGCATTGATTGGTAAAGACACGGTATTAGATTTATTAGCTTCAATTAATTCATTAATTGAATCTGAAGTATTTGAAGTATTTGAACTTGAATTATTTGTTGAAGAACCTATACTTAATCTTTTGAATTTATCATCATCAATCAAATAACTTAATGAATTTTTAGCAGTTTTATCAGTTAAAAACAAATCACCTTCCACGGTGGTTTTTGATTCTTTTGTTATATCATTTGATTGTTTCATTGAAAAAGTTGAATCGTTTGAATTTCTTTGTCCCTTTATAGGTGAAGTTAAAGTTGAATGTTGACCTTTATCTTTTGAGCTTGTATTTAAATTTAAGTTTGAGTTTGATCTTGATTGACTTAATCCAGCTAATTCTAAAGCTTTAACAATACTTTTCTTAATTTTATTACCTATACCAGTAACAGCAATTTTAACATCTTCATTTGAAACTTGAATTTTATCATCTAAAGATCTTTGTTCTTTACAAAAAATTCTTGCCTTTGTCATTGATAAATCTCTTAAAACCAAAGGATGTGATTTAATTTGTTGAATAGTTAATCTTTGTTTTGGATCTTTTTCTAATAATTTACAAAGTAAATTTTTAACTTGAAATCTATCTTCTTCAGTCCAATTAAAATTATCTGGGAAAATTTCAGGGAATTTTAAATCTTTTGAAACAATTGAATCAAATAATTCAAATTCTGATTTCCCCCAAAATGGCATATCACCAAATATTAAGCAATAAAGTGTTACACCTAAAGCCCAAATATCAACTTTATAATCAATCGCAGGTAAATTATTATTTGTAGTATTATTGTTTAAATTTAAACTTGAATCATTCCAATTAGTCAAAGGTGAACATAATTCAGGAGCAAAAAAAGCAGGTGTACCAGCAGTTTTACATAAATCCATTTCATTTTGATCAATATCAATCAATGATGAGGCAAATGATACTCCAAAATCCGAGATTTTAACAACATTATCACTTGATAATAATAAATTTGCAGGTTTTATATCTCTATGAATAATACCTTGATAATGTAAATATTCTAAGCCTAGGACAACATCCCTAAAAATATTCATAGCTTGAGATAAATTTAATAAAGGAACACCTTTAGAAATTTGCCATTTAATTTCCCCATTTTCTAAATATTCCAAAACAAGGTAAATTTTTCTTGAATTACCATCATCCAAAACTTCTTTCAATTGAACAATATTTGGATGATTACATTTTTTCATTATAGCAATTTCTTTTCTAATTTTTTCTTCATGAGTTTTATCTTGTGGTCTACCTAATTTTGGTCTTGAAGATCTATCAACAATTTTGATTGCAACTAATTCATTTGTGATCAAATCTTTAGCTAATTTAACTTTCCCATGTTGACCTCTACCAATTTCTTTAATGATTTCATAAGTATTTAAGATTTTCCTATGAGAAATTGGATCATATTCTAAATAAACTTTATTGATTTCTTTAACCTCAGGCGATGAGTAGACGTGATGTGGTTTTAGATAATGAGCAGGTTCCAATTTCCTTATATTATTTTGAGAAGAATCTGAACTTTTGCAAAAAATGGAATTAAAGGGATTGATTTTTTCACTTAATGGAGACCTTATATAACCTGAAAGGTCATTGTTGTTGTTGTTGTCAGTAGTAGTAGTAGTATTATGATTGGAACTTTTGCAGTGAAAGTTGAACAGTGATGTATTTGATCTTTTCCTGAACAGTTGTTGTTGATGATGAGGATGATTGATTTTGGACTGATGTTGACGTTCCACTAATGAAGCCAATGAGTCTGTTGAGCTGAAAGGAGAGTTCAGTGGTGAGTCCACTGATCTATGCAGCAGCTCGGATACTTTCATCAGACTAGACTCATGATGATGATTCTTGTTGGCATTATTATTGTGTGTATTCAGATTGGAATAATCTCTTGGTGTGGCCATCTCGTCTTTGGGATGTGGTGATAGCAGTTGTTCCTGATCGCTGACTAGAACTTTGCTTTCTGAGACAATGGCGGGAGAAAGACCAGCTTTCAAAGAAGGCCCGATTCTGGAGTTCTTTCTTTCAGCTTTGGGCACCATCTGGCGATTAATATGAGGTTTTTGTTGGATATTCTTGCTGTTGCTCATGAACCATCAATTGTGTGGTGCTGGTTGATGTGTGGGGGTGTTTGGTATGAGTTGTTTGCAGCAACTAAAACGCAAGCGCCTGGAAAGTTGAAGCTGTGTGTAGGACGAGTTGTTCTTTGATTAAAATCTGGAGCAAAAAGCACACTTTAAATGGCTGGCAGCGAGGTCTGCAGAGTGGGTTTTGGTTGTTTGCAGTCGCTTGACAACGCAGCGTGTGATTCTCAGCTGTGGGAGTCGCTTGGAAGTTGTCTCAACAGCTAATTGGTGCGTTGAGTGTGTATTTGAAGCTGTTACAAATAGCTGTTGTGGTGATTTAAATTGTTAAAATTTTTCCAGACGACTTATTTTTTTCTGAATTTTCAATGTGTCATTTGGGCTGTATGGAAGATGTGAAAAAAAATGAAAAGAATGCGTTAGAAAGTGAATTTTAGAACTTTTGATCATAGTTATGCATTGACTGAGTAGATGTGACTGATTGCAAGCTACACAATGAACCAACAACCGTTCAAATATCTTCAAAAATAAATGGATTGTAGTGGTTGAATAATTCTCTATTACGGCCACGATGCAACTATTTTTTGTACTCGAGTCAACAATATTTAATATTCAATTTTACATTAAACAGAAGAACTGAACAGAACTGAACAGAAGAAGAAGAGATGTCGTTGATAGTGATTTCTTCCATTTTGATTTTGCTAGCCACTGCGGTGTTTATGATTCTCCATCAGCACACCCCAGTGAAAATCCCAGGATTGGCAAAACAACACAATAGACAACCAACAGTAATCATTGCTGGTCCTTCTGGTGCTGGGAAAACCGCTTTATTCAACTATTTAACCAACTCGGGTGATGTTGGAACCACACTAACTTCACAAGAACCAAATGTAACACATTTTTTCAAATTACCAATTGCTTCACCTGATCGTAAACAAGATTTCAAATTGATTGATTTCCCAGGTCATTTAAAATTGAGTCATTTAGTTCTAAATGAGATTAAAACAACAGCTACTATTGTTGGGATTGTGTTTGTTGTTGATTCCACAACAGATGTTAAGAAATACACTGAAATTGCTAAACAATTATTTGAAATTTTGAATATTAGTGAAAAAAGACCAGGTGGAATTGATATTCTTGTTGCTTGTAATAAAAGTGAATTATTTTCTGCAAGACAATCTGGCAAAATTAGAGATTTATTGGAAACAGAAATTGATACTTTAAGAAGATTAAATTTGAAAAATTTGAATAATAATAATTATAATATTGGTAATGGAAATGATGCGGAGGATAATGATGATGATGATGATGATGATGATGTATTAATTCAATCATTGGATAGTAAATTCAAGTTTGATTTATTAGATGGTAATTTTGATGTTATATCAGGTAGTTTATACAATAAAAAAGTTGAGAAATGGGAGAATTGGATTGATGAAAGAGCTGTTAATAATTGAAACTACAAGATTATATTCAAGAAAGATGAGGTTTATGAGATAGAATTTTTAGGTACATCTGGGAATGATATGCCTTCTATACTACTTGTAGCAGTGTTATTATAGTTTGATGTAGTTGGGTTGGTAGTTTTGGTGGATTTTTGTTTTAATTTGGATAACCGAATTTTATAGATGTCTTTGTTAAGTTGAAACGTTCGCTGTTTCTGATTCAATATTTTCTCTAATTCTTGTGTTTCGGTGGTTAGATTGTTCAATTGTGTTTCTTCTTTATTGGAGTCTTTATCTTTACTATCTTTTTCCTTATCTTTATTATTATTATTAGAAGTTATATTGAGTTTACTGACGAATTTGTCCCAAGTGGCATACCTGGACTTCTCGTCAAATTTCAATTTAAGCTGTTTAATTTCATTATCAAGCATTGTTTTTCTTTTCTGAGCTTCTAAATACTCTGATGAGTATATTGGTAATGCAAATTGAGGGTCTTTCAAATGAACTTCGCAGGTATAAAAAAAATCCGAATTGTCTGCTGACACAAGCACCGAGTCTGTTGGTTTGTAGCAGAAAGTACATGCTTTGCTGTTGGCGAGTGCGACTTTCCTGTGGTGGTATCTGTTCATCTTAGCAGGTTTGATATAATAATAGTAGTTCATTCAACCTTTTAATTGTAATAGAATATTTCTCTGTCTAGATTTGGTATTCTCTGCCTGGAAGATCAGCTTTTCTGCCTAACTCCAAGAATCCACAGGACTCCAGCCAGCGTAACGCAATGAAGTTAGGCAGAGCTTCTTAAAACGGAAAAAGGAAAAAACAAATTTTTGAAAAGTGATGTGAATACTGAATTACCCGTTTGGGATGTTTAGATAGCGAGAGATATTCATGAATCCACATTGCACATGGAACATTCAACACACTGTTTCTCATAGACCACTGTCATCTCTCGTCTGTGCTAGATACATTGCATTACAATACAGGTAGATAGATAGATAGATACACAACTAAAGAAACAAATTAAATTATCGGCTATCAGCAGTTACCCGCCTTCCACGTCTTTCAAAATTAAAACTAAAAGATGAAAAATTTGTCGTCCAAACAAATTCCAACTTCATATTTATAAGGAGTTCCCTCTGAATAAACAAACCCCTTTTAGGCCACCAAATCCACAGAGACCCACATTTCTCAGCCCAAACTACACTTGCACCTCACCACTAGCAGTACACTCATACACACACCACTGCAACGCCCACACAACCCACCTCTTGTATCTCTGTTTCACTCTTCGGTACAACAGCAAAAAAAAAAATTATTGTTTATTTTATCCACAAATTCATTTTTTTTGCCACCTGTGTTTATCAGTCTTGTGAAAAAAAAAGCCAAAAAAAAAAAACATTAATTAAACCATAACAAATATAACTGCTTTATCTGTTTTAAAGTTAAATACCACAACCCTTTTGTTATCTTTTTCTTCTCACACTATCATATCATCTGATTAATTTTAATTTTTATTTTTTTTTTGCCACCAAAACAACAACAATAACAACAACCTTACAAACCTATAATGTCCGAATTAGACCAAGAAGCCGATTTAGACTCCATTGTTGACAGATTACTGGAAGTCCGTGGTTCAAGACCAGGTCAACAAGTTGATCTACAAGAATTTGAAATCCGTTATCTATGTAAAAAAGCTAGAGAAATCTTCATTCAACAACCAATACTTTTAGAATTAGAAGCACCAATTAAAATATGTGGTGATATACATGGCCAATATTATGATTTATTAAGATTATTTGAATATGGAGGATTCCCACCAGAATCAAATTATCTATTTTTAGGAGATTACGTTGATCGTGGTAAACAATCTTTAGAAACAATTTGTTTATTATTAGCTTATAAAATCAAATATCCAGAAAATTTTTTCATTTTAAGAGGGAATCATGAATGTGCTTCAATTAACAGAATTTATGGATTTTATGATGAATGTAAAAGAAGATATAATATTAAATTATGGAAAACTTTCACTGATTGTTTCAATTGTTTACCAATTGCTGCAATCATAGATGAAAAAATATTCACAATGCATGGAGGTTTATCTCCAGATTTGAATTCAATGGAACAAATTAGAAGAGTTATGAGACCAACAGATATACCTGATGTTGGTTTATTATGTGATTTATTATGGTCCGATCCAGATAAAGATATTACTGGATGGAGTGAAAATGATCGTGGGGTTTCTTTCACTTTTGGTCCAGATGTTGTTTCAAGATTTTTACAAAAACATGATATGGATTTAATTTGTAGAGCTCATCAAGTTGTTGAAGATGGTTATGAATTTTTTAGTAAAAGACAATTAGTTACATTATTTTCAGCACCAAATTATTGTGGTGAATTTGATAATGCAGGTGCAATGATGTCTGTTGATGAAAGTTTATTATGTTCTTTCCAAATATTAAAACCTGCTGAAAAAAAACCTTCAATTCATTATGATCAAGTTCAACAACAAAATAGAAATGTCACACCTCAAAAAAAGCAAAAAAAACCTGTGAAATAAACTTTCAAATCAAATTCTGATATTCTGATATTCTGATCAAAAAAAAAGTGAAAAAAAAAAAGAATTAAAAAAAAATAGTTATTTAATGATATGAAATAATTGAATAACTATATTTATATATATACATAAAAGGAAAAAAAAAAGAAAATCAGCAATGTGATTTGTAAAACATTTCAAAATTTTCAAGTGATGTTTAACAAATATTACATACTATAAAAGATTTTGAATGGAATTGGAAGGAAAAAAATATATATAAAAAGGGGGGGAAATAATTGTCTAATTGATTGATGAAATTGAAATTGAAATTGAAATTGAAATTGAATTTAAAGCACTGGAGTTGGCTCATTATGTTTATGTTATTTGCAATAAATGACTTTGTATATTAATATTTGAATTAATTGTAGTAACTTTCACGTGACGTGTCAGCTGATTTGTAAATTTCTGTTTTTGAGTTTTTTGAAATGTCTGGATGTTTACTTTTTTTTTTTCAAATTTTTTAAAAAAAAAATTTGTTGTGACTGCTTTTTCCAGTTACCGAAACAAGAAATATTTTATTTCTGGAAGTTTTTTTTCTGTTTTTTTTTTCTAACTGCAAGAAAAAAAAATTTCTGAATTTTTCCAAAAATAAAATTTTCACATTTTTCAGTTTCATTTTAATTTAATCACATAAAAGACAGAGAATAAAAATGGTGAGTTTTGGGAGTGGAGTATCACAAGTGGATTGGAAGAGAGACAGAAGACTGCAATGAAGAAGATAATGTTATATGAAAAGAATGAAAAGAGAGACGATCAATAGGAGTACAAGTTGTGGACCAAGTTTGCTATTTTTTAATTATATTCAACTTGACAAGAAAAAAATTATACCAATAGCTTCAGAATGATGCACCAATGAACTGATGGAAATACCATGCGGTTTTACAACAACTCTTGTTTTTGGTTGTTTTTCAGCGTGAACTATTGAAGTTTTTTTTTTTCTTTTTCTTTTGTTAGTCACACTACTGAATAAATTTGCCACCAAGGGATATAATTCTTTGATTTCAGTTTCAGTTTTTTTTGTGATCTTCCAAACCACTATGTTATAATTTAAACGCGAATGAAATACTAACAACATAACAGGTTTTAGTTCAAGATTTATTACACCCATCTGCTGCTTCTGAAGCTAAAAAACACAAATTGAAAACCTTAGTTCAAGGTCCTCGTTCTTACTTCATGGATGTCAAATGTCCAGGTTGTCTTAACATCACCACTGTTTTCTCACACGCACAAACTGCTGTCACCTGTGACTCTTGTTCAAATGTCTTGACTCAACCAACTGGTGGTAAAGCTAAATTGACTGAAGGTTCTTCTTTCCGTAGAAAATAAGTCAATTCCCCAGAATAGAAAATAGCAACAACAACAACAACAAACAAACAACAAACAAACAACAAACAACAAACATTTATAAATAAATGAGTTTGGTTCATTTGATGTATAGAAAATCATGCTTTTTTATTTAATTTAATCAAAGTTTTAACGTTAGTTTTTTTTTTTTTCTTCCCTTGTGATTTATATAACTTTAGTCTTTATGTACTACATTCAAAATTGCCTTTCTTTCTAATATTTTATCTTATAATAATTGCTCAATTCTACAACTTATTTTCAATTTTTCTAATATAAAATTCAAAGATCAAAAACGACACGTAAAAATTCACACAAAAAAAAAAAAAAAGAATAAAAAAAAAGGCAGGCAGTTTATTTTTAAATCTTCATCTTTTCGACATTTTCAGCAGCTAAACCACACAGACAATGAGAATCACTTGGTTAACACTTTTCACAGCACTCATCACATTTACAACAGCACATAATGTCTTGCTTCCTGCAAACGGGAAAAGATGTTTTTTTGAAACTTTGAAAAAAAACGATGAATTGGCTGTTTCTTTCCAATTTGGTGACAGAAATGCTCAATCTTCAACTCAATTAACTGGTGATTTCTGGATTTCAAGTCCAAGTGGTAAAGTCGTCAAAAAGGAAATGGATATTTCTCATGGTGATATTTCTACAAAAGCTCTTGAAAATGGGAAATATCAATATTGTTTCTCAAATGAAAGAAGTTCTTTGACTACAAAAGATGTGTCGTTTAATATTCATGGGGTTGTTTACATTGATGTCACTGATCCGAATGCTGATACTTTAGAAGCTGCTGTTAAGAGATTAAGTGTTTTAACAACTGAAGTTAAAAATGAACAAAGTTATATCGTTGTTAGGGAAAGAACCCATAGAAACACTGCTGAATCTACTAATGATAGAGTTAAATATTGGTCTGTTTTCCAATTGATTGTTGTTGTTGCTAATTCGATCTTTCAAATTTATTACTTGAAAAGATTTTTTGAAGTTAAATCTGTTATTTAAACTTCCACTTTTTTTTCACATCCTCTCTAATTAATTGTACACTACCACCAGCATATTCAAGACATGCTAGATATATAAAACTAAAAAAAAAATTAACGAATCTTAAAAACTTTTTAAATCAGCTTTTTGATTGTTGTACCTGCATAGCTCTATTTCACATAGTTAAGAAGGAAAAAAATCTCTATATCAAAAAAAAAAAAAAAAAAAAAAAAAAAAAAAAAAAAAAAAAAAAAAAAAAAAAAAAAAACCAATATCAAGAGATCAAGCAACAACTCAATTCAATTCAATCCACAACTGAACTCAGCACAATGAAGTTTTACATAGACGACCTGCCCGTGCTTTTTCCCTACCCAAAAATCTACCCAGAACAATACGCATATATGTCTGACATCAAAAAAACTTTGGATGTGGGTGGAAACAGTATACTGGAGATGCCTTCAGGAACAGGTAAAACTGTTTCTTTGTTATCATTAACAGTTGCGTATCAGATGCATTATCCAGAACATAGGAAAATTGTTTATTGTTCCCGTACAATGTCTGAAATCGAAAAAGCTTTGATTGAATTGGAAAACTTAATGGAATATAGAAGTAAAGAATTAGGTTATGTTGAAGATTTTAGAGGGTTAGGTTTAACTTCAAGAAAAAATTTGTGCTTGAATCCATCAGTTAATAAAGAAAGAAAGGGAAATATTGTTGATGAGAAGTGTAGAAGAATAACAAATGGTCAATTAAAACAGAAAAAATTACAATTGGAATCCCAAGGAAATAAAGAAGAAGCTGATACTATAACTCTTTGTGACTTCCATGAAAACTTATATGAATTAGATCCAAATAATCTAATCCCACCAGGAGTTTATTCATTTGATTCATTAATTAATCATTCAAAAAATCATAAAATTTGTCCATATTTTGCTGTTCGTCGAATGATCCCTCATTGTAATATAATCATTTATTCATATCATTATTTATTAGACCCAAAAATCTCAGAAAGAGTCTCTGCTGAATTGTCAAAAGATTCAATTATTATATTTGATGAAGCACATAATATTGATAATGTTTGTATTGAATCTTTATCAATTGATTTAACTAGTGATATGTTGAAAAAAGCTTCAAAAGGTTGTCAGTCATTAACTAAAAAAATTGAACAAGTTAAACAACAAGATTCTGCAAAATTACAAAATGAATATGAAAAATTAGTTGCTGGTTTAACTGCTGCTGATATTATTAATAATGATAGAGAATTGATTGAAACTCCCGTTTTATCAAAAGATGTTTTAAAAGAAGCAATCCCAGGAAATATTAGAAGAGCTGAACATTTCGTTGCTTTTTTGAAAAGATTCATTGAATATTTGAAAACAAGAATGAAAGTTTTACATGTTATTTCAGAAACCCCCACTTCTTTTTTACAACATTTAAAACAATTAACTTTTATTGATAAAAAACCTTTAAGATTTTGTTCAGAAAGGTTAAGTTTATTGGTTAAAACTTTAGAAATATCAAATTTAGAAGATTATACTGCATTAAAAGATGTTTCTACTTTTGCTACTTTAGTTTCAACTTATGAACAAGGGTTTGCATTAATTCTAGAACCTTATGAAACAGAAAACTCAACTGTTCCAAATCCAATTTTTAGATTCACTTGTCTTGATGCTTCGATAGCAATTGCACCAATTTTTGAAAGATTTTCATCAGTTATAATTACATCAGGGACTATTTCTCCATTGGATATGTATCCAAGAATGTTGAACTTTGAAACTGTCATTCAAGAATCTTATACAATGACACTTTCCAAACGAACTTTCTTACCCATGATTGTTACAAAAGGAGCTGATCAAGTTGCAATTTCTTCAAGATTTGAAATTAGAAATGATCCAAGTATTGTTAGAAATTATGGAACTTTATTAATTGAATTTTCTAAAATTACACCAGATGGAATGGTTGTTTTTTTCCCTTCTTATTTATATATGGAAAGTATTATTTCAATGTGGCAAAATATGGGGATATTAGATGAAGTTTGGAAATATAAATTGATTCTTGTTGAAACTCCTGATGCTCAAGAAACTGCGTTAGCTTTAGAAACTTATAGAACTGCCTGTTCAAATGGTAGAGGTGCCATTTTATTATCAGTTGCTCGTGGGAAAGTTAGTGAAGGTATTGATTTTGATCATCATTACGGAAGAACCGTGCTAATGATTGGTATTCCTTTCCAATACACAGAATCAAGGATTTTGAAAGCAAGATTGGAATTTTTAAGAGATCATTATCAAATAAAAGAAAACGATTTTTTATCCTTTGATGCTATGAGACATGCTGCGCAATGTTTAGGAAGAGTTTTGAGAGGTAAAGATGATTATGGTGTGATGGTGTTAGCAGATAGAAGATTTGCAAGAAAAAGAAACCAATTGCCTAAATGGATTGCTCAAGGATTGAATGATGCTGATACTAATTTATCAACTGATATGGCTATAGCAAATTGTAAACAATTTTTAAGAACTATGGCACAACCAACTGATCCAAAAGATGCTGAAGGGGTATCAGTTTGGAATTATGATCAATTAAAACAACATCAATTGCAACAACAAGCTCAAAGTCAACAACAATTGGATAATGATGGTGATCAAAATATGTTGACTCATGAAGAACAATTGGAATTAGCTGAGTTAGAAGAACTTGGTGAGTTATAAGTTTAGGATCTACAGAATATTTATTTATTAGAATACAAAAATTCATGATGCATTAACTTTTATTTATTACTTATTCTTCCATCTCTTCATCTTCTTCATCTTCTTCACCTTGTAAAACATCAACTTTAAATGACAATTCTTTATCTGCATCCAAATATGAATCACACATGCACCAAACAGATAATTCATGTTCTCCAGATGTTGGAACACTAAACTCTAACTTAACATCTTGTTCTTCTTTATTTAAAGAAACTTTTTGAATACCATAAAGTTGTCTAGTTGATGATTCTCCAATGACAACCCACCAATTTTCAGATTTCTCAAATGGGTAATATGGCGCAATAACTTTCAAATCTTCAGGTTCTTCATCTCTTGTAATATGAACAATAATTTCTTTGGATTCATTAGAAATTATTTCTTTATCATCGTCAACAAAGGAATATGAAATCTCAATATTTGGATACTTGTTAACAAATTCAGCAACTTTATTCAACTTATCATCTTTCAATCTTAATAAATCATTTCTATCCTCATCTTCCAATTCCATAATATCAAAAACACTTGAAACTTTATATTTCTTAGCTCTTTCAATTATTTCATCATCAATAAATGGAATTTGTTTGATTGCAATATCAGTATCCCAAACAGCTTGAACAACCATTTGACTTAGATCCATTGCATACGTTGCATTCAAGTAGCCTTCACTAGATAATAAATCAACAACAGTGTATAAAAATGTCAAAACTTTTTCCAAAACAATTTTTTGATCTGATGCTAAATCTGGTGGTAAATTGATTCTTGAAAAATGTGCTTGCAACAATATAAACGCTTTCAAATATGGTGATTCAAATGAAAGTTCTGAGGATGATTTGATTGGTAATCTGTTATAAACTTTTTGCAGGATTGAAGATTCATGTTGTCTTATTGGTAAAACATCAAATTCTGAAGCAGATGTAACAATTTCTAAAATTGATTTCAACTTGGATTTTTTAGTTAATGATAAAGTAAAAGTTTGCATAGTGATGAATGAAACATTGTAATATGCAGCAATCATAGCACCATCTAGTGGTGAAATTTCTTCAGATTCTTCGTTTTGATCTTCTTCTTCAGCTTCTTCCTCATCATCTTTCAATTCAACAATCTTTGCATCTGATAATTCATTTAGAGTTTCTTCAACAAGCTCTGTTAAGTAAGTGGATAAACCAATATGAGAAACATCTTTAACACCATAGAAACTTGGATTGGATTGTAATCTTCTATAGAGGTATGAAAATGTTAACCAATCAATACAATCTTGTCTGGACTTAATTAAACCAGTACTAATCTCATTAATGAAAGCATCATGTAAAAACACATTTAAAAAACTTTCAACAGGTAACGATTCACTTAAAAATTTCTTATAATAATCTTTCTTTGTTTGATTTGTTAAAATTAGAACTTTGTCAGATTGACCTTCTGTTGCGTTTGAGCATCCAATCATTTCCAATAATTCATTAATTGGATAATCAATGTAACGATGCTCTTTACCTTCATAAAATTGAGTACTCAAAACAACAACCAAGTTGGCCTTTGGTGCATAGAAGGCAGTATCTCTAGTCGCAATAACTGTAGTTAAAGCACCATTATCATACAATTTGTCCACAATTTTCTTATCAACTGTACTCATATTTTTGTAAATGATACCAATACCTTTTCTCAATAAGGACTCCAGAGATTTATCACTAACTTTGTTAAGCAATGGTTCAATTGAGTCCAAATCTGTATTCAAAAAGGAAAATCCATCATTACTAAAATCTAGTAATCTGACAAATTCTAAACCAATTTCAATAGCTTGTTTACGAGTTGGAACAAAAACCAATGATGAATTTGATGAAAATTTCTTTATGGTGTTGAAAGCTGGTTTGATCATGGACAGAACCAAAGATGGGTTATGATTGATATTAAAAGCTTGCAAATGAATTTCCAAAGGACGAAGTTTCTCTTTTGATGCAAAATTAAAAATGTCATCTTTTGAAGCCCCAATCCATTCACCAAATTCTCTTCCATCAGCTAAAGAAGTACTTAAAGCAACAATTCGTGCCTCTTTCTCAAACTGCTTAGACATAAATCTCATCCTTGAAATAATTGTTTCATAAACAGATCCTTCTTGACCATTTCCAACAATTTGAACATCATCCACAATATATAACTCAATTGATTGAACGTTTTTTCTTTGTTTCCAACGACGTGAAACAACATCAAATTGTTGTGGAGTTGATAAAATCAAATGATTATCTGCTAAAATCTTCAAGTTTTGAGATAATTCATTGGTAAATTTGGCAATTTTTTTACCTTCTTCGCCAAAATCACCAAATCTCTCAGTCCAATTTTTTAATAGAAAATCGATTTTCTGTTGGGTTGGACAAATATAAACAGCTCTTCCTTTGTTTTGTTTCCAATGGTTTAGTAATGCCAGTTCTGCAATGACAGTTTTACCTGAACCCTTGACACATCCAACAAATGTGTTGTTATTCGATTGATAAACCGTGTTGAAAACTTGTGATTGAAATTTATTGAAATATTTGAAATCAAATGCATTAATAAACTCTGAAATTTCAAGATCTTCAACTGGAACAGCATGGAAGTCTAATAAAGGAGTTGGTGCTGGAAATTTTCTTGGAAGTTTAATCGTGTTTAAAACAACAGGAATTCTGCTAGCACTATGCAACCATTTCTCTGAGATTAAAGTGACAAAATAATTTGGGGGAACTGGCTCACTTATACCAACTGTGAAATCCAATAAATGCTCTTGATTGATATAATCTTTTCTAACCAAAAAAGTATCGCTGTATAGAATTTTTTCACCATTTGTATCTTCAACTAAAAGTAAAAATGTTTCGGCATTATTATGTAAACTTGGATCCCAATTCCATTCTGGTAAAACATCCAATTCAAATCTTAATAAACTTGGTGTGATTGTTTGAACAGAACATTTCAATGATAATCTTGGAAATTTTTTAATTAAATTAAAAGCAATTTTGGCAGTTGATTGATCACGAATTGCTTCAGCCATTTCACTTGGGTCATTCAAGTTAAAATATTCAGACCATGGTAAATTTGAACTTTCAGAATTTTTAATGATTTTAGCTGGACAATCAGGAAATTGTCTAAATGGAGAATTTGATAACCACATTCTTTTTTCAACCATTTTACATAAATCTAAAACAGTCTTAGTCAATGAAGCCCAACTTTTATTTAGAACAATCTCAAAAATGGCTCTAAACAATCTTCCTGCAGATTGAGTAATATAAATCATATCAGCATTCAAAGCAAATCCGTCCAAAGATAGTTTTGAAATATACGATTGTAATAAAACATTGGCTTTAGCTCTTGGATCATTAACATCTTCTCTAATTGGAATTGGAGCTTTTTCAATCAACTTATTGATCTCACCTTTTTCTTCTTGTCTAACTGGAATCAATTTAAATTCAGCAGATGATGCAAAAATTCTGAAAATGTCAATGATTGAAGAATATGATTTCAACTGTTTATCATAAAATGCCATCGATTCTTGATTAATGTAATAATGTGAGGCAATTCTACCAAGATCAGTAGATTTCACTAAACCGGAATTTTGGTCATACATTATTAATCTGTTTTGAGTTAACAGTGTAAAAGCAGAATGGATTAAATCAGCTCTTTTGAGTTCCAACAATGAATCATCTTGATATTCTGGACCAACTCTATAAATAGCTGGGGATGCAAGCATACGAACATATAGATATGTGTAACTTAACCAATCAATACCTTCTTGTAAAGATTGCACAGTTCCCAAAACAATCTCAGCGTTCAAATTATCGGCTAGTTTTGACATTAATTGGGATTCAATTGGCAATTGTTGATTCAAAACAGCAAGATAATACTGAACTTCTGATTGTGATGTTATAATGATACCTTCACCACTCTCATCATATCTTGGTCTACCAGCTCTACCCAACATTTGTAAAATATCTTGTGGGGATAATTGAGTCCAATCACCTTTTTCCGGTGCGTAAACTTCAGTACCTTTAATAATAACAGTATGTGCAGGTAAATTAACACCCCAAGCTAAAGTTGCAGTTGAGACTAGAATTTGAGCATAGCCTTCAGCAAATAAATCTTCAGCGGCAGAACGATCTTCTCTGGATAAACCAGCATGATGAATGGCAAATCCTGTAGGTAATAAATCACTTAAACCTTTATCTTTAATTTTTTGAGATTCTTGTCTTAAAATTTCAATACTTGCAGAATCAGATTTTAAAAATAAATTCAATTTACCTTCTTCTAACAATTTATCTCTTAGCCATTTTGCTGTTCTGAAAGTATCCTTTCTTGAATGAACAAATATAATAACTTGATATTTACCAGCAACTTCCAAAATTTTATCATAACAAGCTTCGTTCATTGCAACAGTTTTTTTGAAAGAATTTTTTTCAGTGATTCCAATAAACTGTTGAGCTAAAGGACATGGTCTATAAGAAGCATCAAAATAAAACAATCCATCAGAATCAACTCTTAGAAATCTTGCTACATCTTTATAATTAGGTAAAGTAGCAGATAAACCAACAAGTCTAACATTTTTTGAAGTATATTCCATGTTTCTGATAGTTCTTGCCACTATACTCTCCAAAACAGGACCTCTTTCATCATGAAGTAAATGAATTTCATCAATGATCAATAATGTGACTAAATTGGTATAACTTGTATCTGAGTTTTTTCTTGTAATAACATCCCATTTTTCTGGTGTTGTGACAAGAATTTGAGTTTCTGAAATTTGTTGCTTAGTTAAGTTGGAATCACCAGTTAATTCATTCACAGTGATACCGAATGCTTCTAATCTTCTTGAAAATTCACGGACTTGTTCTTGAACTAAAGCTTTTAAAGGTGCAATGTAAACAATTTTGAAATCATTTAAACTAAACGACCCATCCTCATTTCTAAATTCTGAAAGAGCTCTTAAAATGGTCAACATTGCAACATTAGTTTTACCAGCACCAGTTGGAGCACAAAGTAAAATGTTTGAATCTTTATGGAAAGCTGTTGGGAAAACTTTTGATTGGATTCTATTCAAAGTTGAAGTTTCATTTGAAGGGAAAGCTACTCTTGCCCAAGAAGGTAGATCCGAAATGCTCACTAGCTCTGGTTCATCAGTTGGCTTTGCAGGAGCGGGTATATGAATTTCCTCATAGTTTTTCTTGACTCTTTTGAAAGAATCTTTTGGTAAATTAACTTTTGAAGTTGTCATTAAATGAGACCCTTGGTCAAATGCTAAATCATCTAAATTGACAATTCTTGGTTTCCTTATAGTGGTAATTGATTTTTCTTTTTGGTTATTTTCTGATAATTCGGCTTCATTGACTTTTCTCTTCTTGGAAGCTGGCTCAATATTTTCTTGATCATTAGCAGCACTTTCATCTATCAAATGTTTCAAACCTTTTTTTTCTAATTCATCGTATAACTCTTCCTTTATTTTATTATCTTTGGTTTTGGATAATTTTGTACCCCATGCAATAACATTTCTGTTCTTAACTAAAAACTTGATGAAATCAAAATTCTCATTCTTCAATATTTCCAATAAATCATGTTCAAGTTCTTTTTCTGAAATTTCTTGATCTAATAATTCCAGTACTTGGGTTGTGACAGATTGAACAGCAACTTCATCAATATCACATAATTGAGAAATTTTTCTTTGCAAATAATACGCATCAACATCTTTCAAACTGATCATCAAATCTTCAACTTTATCCTCTTGATCAAATTTGATAACATCTTCAGTTTTTTCTTCAGTTGGTTCATCTTGTACAAAATCAGCTAATGAAGGCCCAGCAAATTCATCTTCACTACTAGTTGCATCTGAATCACCGTCTTCATCTTCTTCTTGTTCATCAGAATCATCGAAATCCACTGCAACACCTTTATTATCATCACCATTGGTATTTGAAGTGTCAATTGTCTTGTCATCATAGTCAGTTAAAGATTTTGATAATGATAAAATATGAGAAAAATCAGGTCCTGTTAGCTTTAATTCTAATAATGATTCAATCTGTGATTTTTTAGAGTTATCAGTAAAACTTTCATCTTTTAAAACTTCTAAAATGAGATCTGTTGCACTTAACACTGTATTGTGAGGAATATCATCACCAAACTGTTTTGAAATCATCGCCACAAGTGCTTCATATGTTTCGTTAGTTTCTTCTGATCTTGGATAGTACTTCAAACTCTCAATTGTAGTGCTGTCTAGCAATGTAGAATTATTGAATCTTGGAGTGAAAATTGCATTTTTCTTTTTGAGTTCTTTTTTTTTCAAACTCTCCACCACTGACTGAGCCAACTTCTTATTATCATTTTCACCATTATCACCACCAGTTTTAACGGCTGCATTCCCCAAATCCTTCACTGAAATCTTTCCCGCTAACGATTTTGGAGCAGACAGCGCTGCGTCTTTGAGCGGGTCAGCGCGGTTGGACAATAACTTCTTGTCCTGACGAAGCACCTTGTTGGCCATCTCATCGTACCTGTACTTGCTGTTGTCATCCGCCATTGTTGTCTTTCGCCTTCTTCTGTCTTCCAAAAGGTTTGATTCTGTTGTTTTGGTTTGAATTTTTAAGAAATTTGAATTTATAAAAAAAAAAAAAGTATCACAGTCGGGTAAAACAGATATTGAAAAATTCCAAATATTTCAAACATAAAAGATATTTGAAAGATTTGATTTTAGGTGAAGTTGTTGTCAGCTTGATGAGATTCCTGCTGCATTACACAGTTACAGCATTTGCAAAGATTAGAAGATTACATACAGCAAGATCAATGCCAGCGATCTTTGTCCCACCAGCATTCAGCGTGACTAATCCACAGATCACTTTGAACGAGACAGAAAAGAAAGTGTGTGATTTAGTTAATGGGTTTGTCTCAGAACATAACAGCACTATCACGAATGACGAAGATAAACTAGTCACAAGAATTACAGGTGGCTGGGTTAGAGACAAGTTGTTGGGAAATGAGAGTAATGATCTGGATATTGCAGTGAATACTATGGTTGGTGAACAATTTGCTGAAAAATTGATGCATTATTTATCTCAAAACCAATCTGCATATGATTCTAAAACACATTCTATTCACAAAATAGAGAAAAACCCAGAAAAATCTAAACATTTAGAAACAGCTACTACAAAATTATTCGGATTAGATATTGATTTTGTTAATTTAAGAAGTGAAGAATATACTGATGATAGTCGAATTCCAGTAATTGCGATTGGGACCCCAGTTGAAGACGCTTTCAGAAGAGACGCAACATTAAATGCATTATTTTACAACATTCAAACTGGTAAAGTGGAAGATCTAACAGGTAAAGGTTTACAAGATTTGAAAAATGGGATCTTAAGAACCCCATTAGAACCGCTGAAAACATTTGTGGACGATCCATTAAGGGTACTAAGACTCATAAGATTTGCATCCAGATTTAATTTCACAATTGAAGAAGAAACTTTCCAATCAATGAAATCATCATCAATTAAGACAAGTTTATTAACCAAGATTAGTAGAGAAAGAATTGGTACTGAGTTGGAAAAGATTTATAAATCAAACAATCCATGCTATGGAATGGAGTTGATTTATCAAACTGATTTAATTGATTCAATTTTCAATTTAGGACCAAGTGAAGATTTAGTTTTGAAATTTAATGAACAATTATTACCAAGAATTGCACAAATTGAATCAGAAATTAATATTAAAACACCAAAAATCATAAACACAGTTAAAACTTTGAAATTAAATGATAATAAATTTAGTCAACTAATGGAAGAAAAATTATCATCAAATCAATCAAGATTGATTTGGTTATCATTAATACTATCTCCATGGAACGACATTAGAGTTAAAATCAGTGAAACCAAAAAATCAATGCCATATGCATTAGAATTGATTATCAAAGATGGAATCAAATTTCCCAAAATTGATAGTGACGTTGTTATAAGTATTGTCAATAACTTAGATAATTTCCCCAAATTTATCAATGAATTTGCTCACCTAAAAAGATCTGAAATTTTCATGTTTTTAAGAAACTTTGGTGAGAATCAAGATATAGCATTAGTCATTGCTGCTATTAATGATATAACCAACGGATTGAATACTGAAAAAGTCTTGGATGATTATGATAGATTATTGACAAAAATTAAAGATATAAACTTAACACAAGTTCATTTAATTAAACCAATAATTAATGGTAAAGAAATTTGTAAAGAATTAGGTATTAAACCAGGCCCATGGATGAAAACAGTGCTGGAAGATATTTTATCATGGCAATTAGATAATCCAGAATTAGGTAAATATGAATGTTTTGAATTCGTGAAAAAATTAATTGAGAATTCCAAATAAAAATATAATTAACTACACCTGCAAGTACATATAATGTGAATAAATGACTAGGTACTTTAAAAAATATTTTGTATTTCTATCTATGTGTTTTTTTTTTTTTTTGTTTTTTTGTTTTTTTTGAATTTTTGTTGTTTTCAAAATGAATGAAAGGTATTCTATATAAGTCTCTATAATTCGACGCATGGTTTATGTTTTTTTTTTTTTTTGTATTATGCAATTTATAGTTTTTCTAATGATTCTCATAGTTTAAAAAATTACTCAGCTCTAAATAATTATCATCATCATTGAAACCAACACCCATTCCGATTCCCATCCCTATAAACTCTTCATTGTAATGCCCGATTGATACTTGCTGTTGCTGCTGTTGTTGTTGTTGTTGCAAAGTGAATGAGTTTGATACAACATTTGTTGAATTTGAAGTTAATTCAACATTGTTCAAATTTGATATTGTTGAACCAAAATAATCAAATTTTTCATTATTATTCAAATTCAAATTCATGTTATTATTGACATCACTAATAATGGAATTATTAAACTGTGACGGGTTTGAATCAATTGGAAATGGTTGAATTTGATCAACTGGAGTAATAATTTGATATGAATTCAACTGAGAACTTGGAATCAAGGTTCCAGAATTTAAATTTAATTTTTTATTTAAACTTATTGAATTATTAATATTATTTTGAGAAGAAAATTCATTATTTGTATATGGAGATTCAGATTCATTATCAGAAGAATTATTCAAATCATTTAATTCTAGAGGAGGCCCCAATTGATTAATAGCTAACCCATCAGATATTGAAGGTTGTTGTTTATGGAATTTTGGTACATGTTTTGAACTTCTACTTGATTCATCAAAAAATGAATTTGATACTGAATCAAATGCAAAATTATTCAAATTTGATGAAGAAGTTTTATATAAAGAAGGATTCAAATTTGGTGTTGAAACATTGATGTTTGAAAGTTGATGATGATAAGGTCTTGTTGAATTTGAAGTTCTTGCAGGTGAAATTCTTGATTTGTTATACTGTAGTGAACTTATTGAAGTAACGGAATGATTACGACTTAATGAATTTGAGATAATTGGTGAAATATTTGAAACATTTGAATTTAATGAACTTGCAGTGTTTGCTCTTTTTCTTGTTCTTCCATTTGGGAATGCTTTCTTAAAAGCTTCAAAAGCATCAGCTTCATTCGAAGAGTTTTGTTCATCATAATCATCTGCATCATTATCCTCGTCATCCTCTTGATAAGAATCATTATTATTTTCAAAATCACCATTATTAGTATCAACATAATGATTTTGTTCATCGAATCCATCAGAGGAGGTTGTAGAATTCATTCTATTATATCTTGGGATGTTGGCATCGCTATAACCTTTATATAATTGAGGTTGTATAGGAGATTCACTTCTCTTAGGAGATGGAGATCTTCTATTAAAATCTGAAATTGATGTTGAAGAGTTATTTGATAATTGAGGTTGAAGAACTGCTCTACCATTTTCAGAAACCATCATGATTAAAGAAGCTGAAGAATTTGAGCGTTCTCTTAGTTGGGAAGAGAAATCTTGTTGTTGAGAATTTGGTTTTCTTTGGTTATTAACAATTGTGCTATAAGATCTCTTCAATATTGGTTGGACATTGATATCATTTTGATTATTAAAAGATGTATCCATTGTTAGCTCATTTGGAGTGTTGTTGTTGCTGTTACTATTTTTAGGAGTGATTTGTGGAGCAGGTAACGGGGATGATAAAAAAGTAGGTTGAGATTGAACAATTGGTGTCTTTTGTTGGAATCTCTGTTGAAGTTGTTGGAATTGTTCTTGTAATCTCTTTTGTTGTATCTGAGGTTGAGGTTGTTGAAGATGGAAATTTGAAGAATTAATAAAATTTTGTGACTGCTGTGAGGTCAATTGAGCATCGTTAACCGAACTCAATAATTGTGGTGGTGGTGATGGTTGTACAGCAGAAGGTGTATTATTTGAATTGGAATTTGAATTCGAATTCGAATTGTTATTCACCAACCGCAACAATCTGGACATTCTGTTGCCTTGTTTTTTCGGAGGAGGAGCAGGAGCCAATGCCTGTGGGTTCAGATGGAAGCAGGAGGCGTCAATTGACTGTGGTTCTATTTGAGCAGAGGACGTTAGCTGGTTGATCTTCATGTTGGAAATCTGGTCAATTTTGGAGGTGTTTCCAGGTGCAGATTGAGCATCATTGACATCACTATTTGAAGCGGTTTTGTTCTGCTGTTTCTTCTTCTTAGGCGAGAGGTCCACAAACACAAACTGCTGAGCTTCTCCCGGCTTGTTTTTAGGTCTCCTTGGGTATGTTTTCTTTGTAGTGAACTCCAGATCGCTGTACTTCTGTTGTTGAAGCTGGATCTCGTCGTCTGTTTTGGTGTATTTCTTGAGACGCCATGTCTTCTTGGTGTGGTTGACAGGCATTGGGACTGCTGGCGACTTGTTGGAGACGCTGGAGCTCTGTGTAGTTGAGGTGTTGTTGTCGTCGTCGCCGCCAGCACTGGTGTCTTCTTTGGTCTTTCTGGACATTCTCATTGTCCCTTCACCAATTTCTTGCTTCGCCGTAGTGTCTGAGTGTGGTGGTAGATAGCAACCGCTCAGTGTGTGAGGTCAATGGCTGCTGTGTGATGAGCAGCGCAGAGTAGTAGCAGTTTGAACTTTGAATATTTAGCTCGGTTGGATCTCAGCTTGAAGTTTTTCGCACTGAGGAAGAGAAAATTGATTGATTGGTGGAGATAAACAGCACAGCTAGTGATCGAGGTGGTGTATAAGTGCTAGTAGAGTCTAGACTGCGAGTGGTCAGCTGGGATGTGGTAGCAGTACGTGTAGAGGTAACCAGCAGCCAACGAGCCTGTTCTCTGTGTGCTCTGCTAGACAAGTGTCGAAGTGAAAAATATTTCAAGTGGAGCAACAATTAGTTGCAACTGGTTACTTTGAAGCCTGAGATAAAGTCTAGAGTCTGGAGGACTGTTCAATATTGCTCATTGCTCAATGTTCAGTCTTCAGGTGCTCTGTTGCCAGTGTGCTACTTTACTGCCAGGGCGACCAGTGGAGTCTGGCAGCCTGGAGCCTGGAAACAACCTCACCGCCTGGCACCTGCCGCCCAATAAAGTCATTGGCAGCCTAGCAGGCATTGTGCTGCACGTAATTAACAGCAATTGGAAGGCTATGTTGATCTGAGAATCTGAGATTAGGCCCTTAGGGTATTCAATGCTGCTATCATCTATATACTATGATCTATGTACAACTTATGAGTATACACTGTGACTGTCCTCACCGCTCAGTACTGAGTGTACACTACGGTACTACTACCTAATCCAACGACCATCAAACTAAGCTGTGTCTATCTTCCACTTCAAGTCTGCCACATTAAAACTAATTCCAACATGAACACTAGACTACTCTAGCTAATTCAAAGTTCAGAGTTCAAAGTTAAACCAAGTGCTGTAACATCTTGTC
Organism: Starmera amethionina; assembly: GCA_030573755.1. NCBI lineage: Eukaryota > Fungi > Ascomycota > Saccharomycetes > Phaffomycetales > Phaffomycetaceae > Starmera > Starmera amethionina. The sequence goes on from JAJMDW010000163.1 coordinate 183,039, forward strand.
TTTAGGTAACCCCGACATCACTGCTTCACAATATTTCTTTTATATGGTTACCAACATTCTGTTCTACTAAAGTTCTCAATTCTTCTGTATCTCAGCTAAATATCACATAGCTGCACTTTGCAAACTATCACTCTTTGACTATATTAATCCCAACATGTTCGTAATATCGTTAATTAATCGCGATTCGCAAATTTATTTACACATGATGAATATTCAGAATATAACGTACTGCTGCAAGTTGCAATCTATATTAATTACTAGCTATAGGAATGTACCGAACTTAATAAATCATGACAAGTTACAAGTTACAATAGCTCCTCATGATGTAGTTTCCCAAAAACTTAATATCTTCTGTTCAAAATTCAGTACTGAATCCTGATTCGTTTTCTCAGTTTTAAAATAGCATACTAAAAATTTCTATCATTTATTACTTCAAACAATCCAATCATTAATGAATCCAATCCATATCGCTAACTTAATTATATTCTGGTTTTTTTTTTTTTAACTTCCTAATTTCTTATTATTCAGTATCAATTCATATCTACAAATTAAACTATTCTCAGATCTCTTAATATATAAAAAAAACTACTAAATCACTATAATACACTTTGATAAGTCCACAAAACTCAATCATTTGTTCTCTTTACTTGCATTGCTCATCAACGTCTGTGCTGTTGTCAACCCTGGTAAATCTAATGAAGTTCTAGCATTCTCAATGGAAATTCTACCATCTCCTCCCATTTGTCTTTCTCTCAACATTGATAATCTAGTACGATCTAATGAAGTTCTTGGTACATACATATCTAAACCTTCTTGACTTAAAACATCATCATCGTCTCTCATTTCACTAGCACTGACAAATCTTTGTTGTAATCTTGGGGTACCATCAGCATTATAACTTAAATCCATTGGAATTTCTTCAGTATTAACATCTTCTGGATTAATCTCATAATTGGTTCCACGACTAGCTTGAGATGATCTTCTACCAAATATAGAAGAGTGTCTTCTATGTGATCTACTTCCAATTGGTGTTTTGGCACTAGTCTCATGATATTGATTCTCCAATGTATGCTCAACAGAATACTTGGAAATCTTTGGACGATCTGGATCAGTTGGATCATAATTTCTTGGATATTGATTGAAATCTCCTCTACTTACACATTCTCTGATAATATCAACATCTTCTGGATAGAAAACTTTTTGAACAACAATTAAAATGAATTTTGGTAATAAACAAATTAAAACTCCAACAAATAAACATGCCCAAAATGATGTAGATCCATAAATTTGTGCTCCTGCTTTAAAATATTCTGTTGATGCTAATGATGAACTCCAAATTCCAGTCCATGCATACATAACTATAATTGAAAGGAAAATAAATAATAAACTGAACCAATCCCATGTAAATAAATGAATCAAAATGTATAAATTGCATGCAATTACGGCAATTGATGCAACATAAGTACCCATCCAATAACGATGGTCTAAATTCAGCCCATTCCATGTAACAAAATCACCCATAAAATAAACACAATATGGGAAAAAAAATGATATAACTGATTGATATAATCCATCAACCATATAATACCAAAATTTACCCATTGTCCATTCTAATCTATAAATACCTGGGGTATATAATTTAGGAATCAATAATGAAACAACATCATTAACATCTTGATCAAATATACCCATAAATATAACTGGTAATGATGTAAATGCTAAATTATAAAACATCAAATAAGTAAATTCAAATAAATATGTTCCATCAAATTGATTATAAATTCCATACCAAAATAATGCCAATGTAAAAATTGTATTTTTATAGAAAAAAATTGGAATCATTGCTGCTAAACGTTTATAAGACCAACGTCCATGAACTAATAATAATCTTGCCAAATATCTAAATTGTCCAAATGCATAATCTGATGACATAACTGCTTGACGACCTTCTTCTCCTGCAATACCAACACCAATATCTGCTGCTTGAATCATACCAACATCATTTGCACCATCTCCAATTGCTAATGTCATAACATCTAAATTATCTCTAACCATTCTAACAACTGCTGCTTTTTGTGCTGGTGAAACTCTGCAACATAAAACTGCTTTACATTGTTTACAAAGTAATAAAAATTTGATTTGATTTTCAGATGATAATGCAATTTTTAAAGCATCTCCATCAATAACAACACCATAATTTCCTGATGGTGGTGAATGTTCTTTTCTTGCTAATTCCAATTCTTCCCATGATCCATTCATATTGAATTTTTCTAATAAATATTTATCCAATAAACCTGAAACAATTTTTTTGGGATCATTTGAAATTTTTTCAACATCTTCACCAGAAGTTTTCAAAACTAATAATTCCATATCATTTCCTAATAAATTACATGAAAACCCAATATTAATTGCAGTTTCAACTTTATCACCTGTTAAAACCCATAATTTAATACCAGCTTGTGCCAAAACTGCAATTGCATCTGGTACACCATCTTGTAAACGATCTTCAATAGCGGTACCACCCAACAATACTAATTCTCTTTCAATTGAATCTGCAACTTCTTCCATTTTTTCTTCTCTTTTAACTAATGCTGCTGCTGCAATTTCATGTTTTTTATTCCATGTAGTGTATTGATCCCAAGTTAATTCTCTTTGTGCAATACAAAGTGTTCTTAAACCTTCTGTTGCAAATTGTTCTAAATGGATTGCTGTTCTTTCCATAATACTTTCATCAGTTTGTTTTTTCAATCTTGAATAAATGATAGAATCAGCACCTTTACAAATCAATAGAGCCTTTGGTTCACCATTTGGATCTTCTGAAGGAATTTTAATAATTGCACTCATTCTTTTTCTTGTTGAATTAAATTCCAAGACATTTAAAACTTGAAATTCTTTTTCAACACCTTGAACATCAATTATAACACCTTTTTTAGTTCTGCCAATAAAAGAAAATCCAACATCACGAGCAGTACCAACTAATGCGGCTTCATCTGGAGATTGAGCTTTCAAAACAATTTTCTCTGGATCATCTTTATCAGTTTCAGTTAAAACAGAATGACATAAAGCTAATGATAACATGAAATGTTCACAAGCACGTTGTTGTTCAATACCTTTAGCACCTTTCAAATCTTCAACAAATTCTTTAGACACAAAAGTTAAATCATCTGGTTTCAATTGATCGTTTTGAGAAATTGTATATAAATTTTGAACCATTTCTTCTTTATCTTTAGCAATGGCCTTTTTTTCAGCACTTGCTTCTTCTTCAACATCAATACCTTGTCTTTTTCTCAAGCCTGCTAATGCTTCAGTGTATGCTCTTCCATAACTAATACCATTAATTGTACATTTTTTAAATTCCATAACGTTTTGAGTTAAAGTACCAGTTTTATCACTGAAAACATATTCAATTTGACCTAAATCATCTGAAATATTCCAAGATTTTGGTGTACATGGATAATCCAATTTCTCATAATACATATTAACATCAGAATAAATGAAATAAGCTTGTGCAGTTTTAATGATTTCAATGGAAATATAAAGAGAAATTGGCACTAAAGATTGATATAAAATCAAAGCCACAAAAAATCCAACGATACCATTTGCAGCAGGTGATCCAGCAATTGTACCAAATTCAAATGGAATTCTTGAATTGACTGTTTCACGATATGAAATACCATTAACAATACCAGAAACCAAACAAATAATAAATAACAACAAGAAATTCATTAAAACTGCATAATTTAATTCTCTTGAAATTCTTGATTTTTTAGTTGGAGTTTCACCAGAATTTAGCATGATTTTAGTATCATCACCAGTGAAAACAACAATACCTAAAGCCCATTTAGTATTTCTTAAAGAACAACCTCTTAAAAGCATGTTATTAATAGTAACAGGTTCATTTTTAATTTCGGAATTTTCTCCAAACCATTTCAAATTACCTTGATAACTATATAAATTTGAATGAGGGCCTTCACTTTCAATCCAAAATCTTGATTTTTGAATATCACTTGAATGTCTAATTTTATGACCAGCTTTTAAAGCTTGACGAACTTTTAAATTAGTTTCACCATCCAAATTTTTAGTTTCAACATAACAAGCACCATCAGAATCAGAAGTTGATAACAAGACAATATCAGCTGGGATTTCATCATTATTATGGATTCTAATAATATCACCAACTTTAACATTTTTCCAAAAATCTTTTTGAAATTTAACAGGTTCATTTGAATTGGTGTTTGCATTGAAGCTAAAATTTGGGTTAATAACAGAATCATCAGCAGAGATTGCTTGATTTTCATCACTAAATGGATTAATATCTAAACTTTGACGAGATTTTGAAGGTAAATCATTCAATTGGAAAGACTTTCTGTTATCTTCAAAAGAATCAAAAGATGATCTGATATTAACAGATTGTTGAGCCAATTTAGTTAATCTTGCCTTTTCTTTACCCTTTTCAGTGAAATGTTCAGAACAATATTTAAAAAATTTCATAATTAATCTTGAATTTAATTTCTTAAATTTTCTCCAAGCAGAAACATTATCTTCACTAACGTTATTATTTGTTAGGCCATGTAAAATATGAGTTGGAGTATTATTTAATTCCATATCTAAACCAGTACGTCTAGAATCTTCAACGGCATCTTTGATAGCAGTAATAACAATGATAACAATCAATGGGACCATTGATAAACCAGGATTTGGAACACCAAAAATATTGAAAAAACCTAAAATAACTAAAGCTAAGAAATAAATATTTGCGATATTTCTAAATTGAAACAATAAATTTTTTGGTAAGAAAGTTAATGGGGTATATCTTGTTGTTCTAATTTTATTTCTTGGATAATCTGCAATAGGTTCGCCATTTTCGTTTACCATCTCTTGAGGTAATGGCATATTGAAATAGATTGATCTAAATTCATTTGATCTATTTTTCATATCATCTTCATCTTCATCATCGTCATCATCTTCATAATTATTATTATTGTTAATGTTATTATCATTTCTTTCATTTCTTGATTTCCAATGCAAAGTTTTCACCCTACCAACTTTATTTTTACCCTTTTTATTTCTTTGAGTACCCCAACGATATCTTTTCATGATGGTACCTTTTCTATTCAAATCATCTGTGGGGACAATTGGAGCATCATCATCTGAGAAGTCAACAGCACTACCACCAATTACATTGTCGTCAAACCTAGCATGAGTTGCAAGTTGTGGTGTATGTGTGAAAGAATCTTCGGAATTGACTTTTCTTAATTGTAAGAAATCATCATCTTCTTTAATATCACTAAACGCGAGTTTACCACTTGTATTTCTTGTTCTGATACCATTTGAGTTTTTCTTCAAAATTGACGCGGCTCTCTTTGGTGGCTGCAAAGTTGGAGTAGTGGCCACACTGTTTGAGTCTGAAAAGATGTTATTGTTGTTGGTGGTGGAGGAATCCATGTTATTGCTGGAACTGGTGTAATCGTTGAGAGAGACATCGACCAGCTCCTGAGAGTCAGCAAAAGGGCTCTGCGGGTCGTTGCTATTGTCCTTTTTCACCATTGTGTGGATTCTGTAAAGCTAGCGAGGTCCAATTTGCTCCTTCTTTTACTATAACAAACCTGTTTATAACAACAATAAAAACAACAAAATAAAAAAATTTGCGGTAAATAGAACGTGTTGCAATGGTGCTTGGAGCGCAATGTTCTGCCTAGTGCTGTGTCACTGTGGTGTCTTGGGGCTTGTAGGCAGCAGCTTGTAGACGTTCCGGTGGCGTTTGGAGTGGATTTCTGGGAGCAACAACGACTGTTTCTGGAATGAAATCACCGCGAAGTGTGAAAATTGGGTTGTTTTTTTACAGATAAAAATTCCTGGTGGTGAAGATTATAAAAGTGTCCGGCAGGCTGCATGTTGCCAGTTGGTCAACGGTTTGTTTGTGCTCTGTAGCTGACTGTTATTTGTTACTATCAATGGGGTTATAATTAGTACATATTAGTGAGTAGTGAGTGGCTATTGGCTGTATAGACAGTCAGCTCTTCAACCCTCTTTCCACAGCCTTTTGAACTGTTCAAAAAAAAGTATTGAAAGGGCAGTGGGAGCGTGATTTTCTATTTGAGAAACAGATGCAGCAACGGATCAGCCTACAACTTGTCTTGGATGTCTAATAATACCACGCTGTTCTGCTAATATAAATATCCTGTTGGTGGATCAATTGCAGCCTGTTAGAAATTATCAAAAAGTACTCAATTTTACTTCACAATTTAATATTGATTACAATACACCACCACTGTTGAAGAGCCTACAAAAACTAATAAAGTCATTCATTCCGTCAGCAATTTAGTAGTATAATAAATAAATAGTTGATAATTAGTTCCTTATTTCTCGACACTAGCATACTTCGCCGTCCACTCTTTAGCAATCACAATAGCCTTATCCTCATTATCAATCCATTCTTTAGCAACATCGTTATCCAATGGATCATTAGGATTAGGTGCTGCCAACAACGCTTGAACGGACAACAACAATGTTCTTATCTGAAGTGCAGGTGACCAATTATCTTTCAACACATCAAGACATATTCTTCCAAGTTTATCAATGTTTGGATGATATATTTTGGTTAAGAATCTAACTTTTGGTGCAACCATTGGATAATCATCTGGTAAAAATAATTCTAATTTGAAAACCCCATTTTGATATGGAGATTGATCTGGTCCATTGATAGTAACATCGAAATATCTCAGGTTGTCTTCATGTGGGATGGCAGTTATACCAGGAACTGGATCGCTTCCTAATCTTTCAGTTTCCTGTTTCAAGAATGTTAGTGGGCTTTCTTCTTGTCTTGATATTTATCTTGTGATGTTTTCCTTCTTTTTCTTTCTTAATGAATAAAACCTCCTTAAAACTGGTACAAACTCACTTTTATGATTCTCTTGGATAGTGATGCCATTCTTTTGAAGTAGTGTACAAATGTAAATAAGTTTTCTGTTGATTCAAGAAGTTGTTCTCAATGCTTTGAATCTGTTAAAATGTGTGAAACTAATTGCCACCAAGTTTTTTTGTTTTTTTTTCCTGAAATTTCAGTTTTTAAATTTTTTTGTGTGTAATTTTTCTTTCACCTTTTAAGTGGAAAAACTATGTTTGATAATTGTAACAGAATTGCATAATGATGATTGATTTAGAAATTTTTTTTGTTGTTAAAAATATCAGGAAACACTGTTAGTTCAAGTCAAAAATTGATTTAGAATATTCCAGGATATAAAGGAGACACCTTCATTTTTTGTCACAAACCACAACAAATTAAAAGGTTTCTGTTGTCATGTACTACCTCTAATCACTTTACTTACAGAACATATTATTACAATTGTGCTAATTCTTTGACTTACTGTGCTGTTCGTATACGTAATATGGTTTGTTTATACCATATATATAAGTGATTGAATCAGTATTTAATGATGGCTGCTAATATTTATTGGAATCTGAGACTATTAAGTTTAGAAATATTTTAAACTTCAGACTGCCTATTGTTTAGACTAATTTTTCTATTCATGACGTGGCTGTTAATATTACAAGCACTTCGACTAACTCATCCCATCAAGATCAGAAAGTTGGCAACAGAATTCCAATAAAACTCTTTTTTGGCTTAATTCTTTCAAATAATTTAAAACAAAAAATGAATGAATATAGTAGTGTGTACGTAGGTAAGTTGTAACTTGTAAGTAGTGTGACTTGTTATTCTTTGTTTTGTGTCTTCTAAATTTCAAATTTTAAACTTCAAACTTCAAACTTCAAAGCTAGCGTCATGCGTGATTATGCACCAATCCATCATTGTAAAAGATCGAAGCGATAAGGTCAAGAAATTAATCTATTCTCCCAGCTCTGTTACCTGTATATTTGATGGTTGTTTTTATTATGATGGTTGTTTCATTAGACTAGGAAAAAAAACAATTTATTTCAATTCTTCCTTACAACTGGAGCTACAACAATATTGATTTTGCAGTTTTAAATAATTAACTACCTATTTCATATAACTTCAAAATTCAAGTTTTAATAATAATTGAAAGTTGCAGTTTAAATATTTATAAGAGTTAATATTAATCAATGATATCTGAGTCTCAATTTTAAATAAATTATAAGAAAAGACATGCGTGTTATATATAAGTTCAATATTCTTTTGATCACTGACTGCTTAACTGTGTCGATACCCCTAAGTTTAATTTAATTTTTCGGAACGGGCCATCAATACATTATAAGCACCTGATTTAAGTCTGGTAGTTATGAACTTCAGATGGTTATAGTTGATCTATCAGCATTAATGGAATATTGATAAACTTGATATTTTCGATATTGTCGATATATCGACGTCTCATGCAATCTGTGTAATAATATATCTGTCCATAATAATATGGAATCTGGATTAATAGCGCCTAGTATAAATCATCAGCTGTATAATTATGTGGCGCATGCAGAAAATTTATAATTTTTCTAATAGTACAGTTAGAATGACGGTTTGAAAATTCAGTAATAACCACAAATGGCAATTGTCTAAATTATAGCTGGATATTAATTTTTATTGGCAATATATCAATATGAAACACAGCGGAAACTTGTTTTATTCCAATTTGACTTTGCCACAAAGTAGTCTTCTAACCAAATTTTGAGTACATGATTTTTAAAGAAATCTGAAAATTAAAAAAATTTAAATTATAACAGCAGAACATTAAAAACAACAATTAACACACACAGTTTGACTGTAATCCCCAAATTCCACAATGTCGGTGATCTCTAAACTCACCTACTTTTTTGTGACAATAGCAGTGCTGTTAAATGTGTACATCTATACTTATCCAAGCATTACACCAGATAAATGTTCATGGTCATATCAAAAAACTTTTGATGATGAAAATACAAAATTACAACAGATTAAAAAAATCCCATACATTGGTGATCTTATCAATCAATACGTTGCACCTTCTAAGTTGAAAAAACCAAGAGTCGATGATATCAAGATGTTAGCATTAGGAGATCCTCAAATCAAAGGAAATTGGCCATCAACTCCATATATCAAACGATTAGATACTTTTGGTAATGATTATTATTTAGGACATATTTATAGAACGATGAAGCAAAGATTGAGGCCAACACATGTTGCCGTATTAGGTGATTTGTTTAGCTCTCAATGGATTGGTGACAGTGAATTCTTCAATAGAACTAAACGTTATGTTACAAGATTATTTGATCAACCTGATGAACATCGTGAATATGTTTTAAATTATATCAAGACACATGATAAAGTTGATTGGAGAGCGTATCATGATGAAATGCATTCTAAAGATTTGAAGGATCTTGAATTTCATTATGAAAATGTTTATGATTGGAATACACCAAATTATATTCAAAAATTTGCTAATGAACCATTGTTTTTAAATGTTAGTGGTAATCATGATATTGGATACTCAGGAGATGCAACATGGCAACATATGACGAGATACGTCAAATTGTTTGGTAAAGATAATTTCTGGATTGAATATGATAGAGATACAGATCATCCATGGAGAATTGTTGTATTAAATTCATTGTTATTGGAAGGTCCAGCATTACAAGAAGAGTTTATAAATTATACATGGGAATTCTTGTATCAATCTTTTGAAAGGAAATTTAATGGAGCTACTGTGTTGTTAACACATGTTCCATTTTATAAAGCAGAAGGATTATGTGTTGATGGTCCATACATTGATTTTTATGATGAAAAAACATCTAAAAGAGAGCCATACAAATTAGGGAAACTAAGATCTCAAAATCATTTAAGTGCGGATATTTCTCAAAGAGTGTTAAATCTGATTTTCTCTGATAAACCAGGTATTATTCTTACAGGACATGATCACGAAGGATGTGAGACATACTATAGTAAGAACACCACGACACAATACTGGACTGCCTCTAAAAATATTACTAGTGATGTGTACATTAAAGAAGTCACAGTGAGGGCCATGATGGGTGAATATGGTGGTAACACTGGACTCATGACTGGTCATTTTAATGAGCACAGCAAAGAATGGGAGTTTGATTTCACACTTTGTCCTTTCATAATACAGCATGTGTGGTGGGTCACTAAAGTGGTGAGCATCATTGCTGCATTGCTGTTTTCCACTGTGTATATCTTCCAACTATGAATCAATTCCTATAACTTATTTCTATTCTTCATTATTATAGAAAATGTCAGCGATTAGTCAGTCGGCAAAGATTACCCGAAAAATAAAAATAAAAGTAAAAAAAATCATTTCCGGGATTTCCGGTTTATTTTTTATTTTTTTTTTGATTTTTATCAACTATTTCTGATTTAAAATTATTGAGCTTTCTGGTTTTTGGATTTAGTGGCTGAGATTATTTTTATTTTAGGAATTAATATTGATCATTTGGTTAAATTCAATTATAGCTTTAATAATAAGAACTAGCTAGCTTGACAACGCTGTATTGCCATCTATACACACACAAAATAACAATTACAAATTATGGTCAAAGACACTACTTACTACGACATCTTGGGCATCCAGCCAGACGCCACTCCTGCTGATATCAAAAAGGCATATCGTAAGAAAGCAATGCTAACACATCCAGATAAACACCCAGATGATCCAGATGCTGCCAGAAAATTCCAGGAGGTTGGTGAAGCCTATCAAGTGTTGCAAGATCCACAACTAAGAGACAAATACGACCAGTTTGGTAAAGAAGAAGCGATCCCAGATGCTGGTTTTGCTGATGTTAATGATTTTTTCACCATGATGTTTGGTGGTGAAGCTTTCCATGATTGGATTGGAGAATTATCTATGTTGAAGAATTTAACAGAAAGTTCCGAAATAATGGGTGGTGAACAGGATAATGAAACTTCTGCCAATACTACCACTGAAATTAATGATAAAAATAAAGAAAATGTCTCTACTTCAACCGATGTGTTACATACACCTGCAAGTGACTCCAATTCAACCACCAAAAAAACGAAATCTTCAAATAAAATGACAAAAGAACAACGTGAAGAATTTTATAAATTACAAGAAAAACAAAGAGAAGAGAAAAAGGCAAGAATTGAAGATCTATCTAAGAAATTAATCAGTAAAATTGATAAACTAATATTAGCATCAAATGATCAACAAGCTGTGGAGAAATTTAAATCTGATTTACAAAAAGAAATTGATGATTTAAAAATGGAATCTTTTGGTATTGAATTATTACATACAATTGGTAGAATTTATCATAGAAAATCTTCGGATTTCCTTAAAGCTCAAAAAACTTTTGGAATTTCTAAAATTTTCACTAGTGTTAAACAAAAAGGTTCTGCTGCAAAATCCGCATTAGATATAATCACAACAGCAATGGATGCAAGTAATGCAATGGAAGAAATGATTAAAGCTCAAGAAAAAGATGAAGAATGGGATGAATATAAACAAGCAGAATTTGAAAGAACAATGACTGGGAAATTTGTTGCTACTGCGTGGGCAACTTCAAAATTCGAAATTCAAAGTGTATTAAGATCAGTTTGTGATAAAGTTTTAAATGATAAATCAATTCGTTCAAAAGAAAGAGTTGCAAGAGCTCAAGCTTTATCTTTAATTGGAAATGAATTCATTAAAGCTGAAAGAACTCCTGAAGAAGCTGAAGAAGTTAGAGTTTTTGAAGAAATGATGGCTGATGCTACTAGTAAAAAAAGAAGATCATAAATCTAATATAATAAATAATATTCTATAGAATTAATTAATTAAGATGTAATCTGATACTGATGGACCATGGTGTTTTTTTAATAAATAAAATCTGTTTTTTTTTTTTTTTTTTTTTTTTTTTTTTTTTCTATGATAAAAAGTACATAACAGTAGAATATAAATAATTATTAAATGAATTTTATACACCAGATGAACCAAATTTTGCAGCCCAATCTTCAAATTCAACCAAATTTTCCTTTGATACACTTGGTTTAATAAATTTTAAAGATTTTTCAAAATCACTTAATTGAATTGGTCTAATTTCATCTCTTGTAGTACTTAACAATTTATCCCCCAATGATCTTAAAGGACCCATTGCCGCATCTTTTGCTAAAGCGGTAATATCACTACCACTATACCCATCCGTTAATTCAATTAATTTTGTTAAATCTTCATCATTTAATGAATGTTTTTGATGTGCTAATAATTTTACCAATTGAGATTTTCGAGTTTCTTGTTCTGGTAATGGGATATATTGACGACGAACAAATCTTCTTCTTGCTGCTTCATCAATTGCCCATGGTAGGTTAGTTGCTGCAAGGACAAGAACACGTTGTAAATCTTGTGAATTTTCATTTATAGCAGCTCTTGTTAATTCATTCCATTGAATTAAAAATTCAGTTTTAATTCTTCTTGAACTTTCATTTTCATTTTCATTTCTTGAACTTAACAAAGAATCAATTTCATCAACAAATATTATGGAAGGAGCTAATTTTCTTGCTAATAAAAATAATGCACGAACTAATTTTTCACTTTCACCTAAAAATTTTGAAGTTAATGATGATGCACTTATACTGAAGAATGTAGATTTTGATTCTGTTGCTACTGCTCTAGCAAGCATTGTTTTACCAGTACCTGGAGGACCAAAAAGTAACATTCCTCTAACTGGTTCTCTTAAACCCATAAATAAATCTGGTCTTAAAAAAGGGTAAACAACAGCTTCTTTCAATGAATTTTTAGCAGTTTCTAAACCTGCAATATCATCCCAATGAACTTCATCATCTCTAACAACAATGTCGTTGAAAATTTGTTTTGCTGCATTATAATCAATACCTCTAATTTCTGATATGATTTCATCCTCCATTTTAGAACGAATTTCCTTTTCTGATAAATTTAGGTCATCTTGCTCAGAATCTTCATTTGTAGGTTGATGTTGTGGAGATGGTGAGTTTTGTTTACTTGTTGAGTGTTTACCAGATGTTGTATTTGGTTTCAATTTAGGTTTTATTGATGATGATGATGGTGATGATGATGGGGCAGTTGGTCTGATAATTTTTTTGGTAACTTGAGGAGTAGATCTAACTTGATTTGGTGGTATTGTGGGTATTTTTTTATAATGAGGTAAAGGTTTTCTTTGAGAATTGATTGTTGGTTGTGAAATTTTGGATTTGATTGTTGGTTTTAAAGTTGTATTTGAGGATGCTGGTGTAGAAGTTGTTGTTGTTGTTAAAGGTTTAGTTGATGATGATGCAGGCTTAGGGATTTTTGTGGTTGTTGATTGTTTTAATCTTGAAGATGAAGTTGGGGTTACCGATCTTGGACTTAGTAAACGATTTAATGGTGAAGAAGGAGATAAATTCGGGGTTGAACTATTTTGATTTGAAGTGATTGATTTTTTAACTGGTTTTGAAAGATTTGAATCTGAAACTTTTTTTGTATCATCTTCATTTGTTTTAGATCTTGAAATTTTAGATAAATTACCTATAGCTTCTAATCTTGAAAAAGCTTCATTTCTTTTTATATCTTTAATATCAATTTTAGGATCATCTTCATCACCATCTTCTTCTTCTTCTTCAGGCGAGTCTAAATTAATCAAATCATTTTCATAAACGTTTTGATCATCACCTAAATCAATAAAATCATCATCAAATTTGATATCTAATAATCTATCATCATAATTATTATCATTCAAATCACTAGATTTTGTGAATAAATTAGAAGAAGATTGAGTAAGACTTTTCGAAGTTGACCAATTTTGATTTTTATTTGCAGCAAAAGTTTGAGTTGCAGCCATTTTAGAAATTTCAGAAGGAGTTGATTGATTATTAAAATTTTTATGCAATTTCTCAGATCTCAGAGTTTTCAATAATCTTGGTTGATTTTGATGAGTTTGTTGTTGTTTACTTGTGAAACTTTGATGATTACCATTTCTTAAAGTTGGTGTTGAATAATTTGATTTGTGTTGAGAAGTTAATGAGGCAGACCTTCCATTGGATAATGATTTTTTTTGAGATTCTTCATATAATCTATTGACTCTATTTAAATGGCCCTGAGCTCTATTATCAAGTTCTTTTATACCTTCTTTTAAATTTAACTCATCGGCAGAAAAATTATATTTAGGGAACTGTTTTTCCAACATATCTAGTTTGAAAAGGATATTTGTATGAAGGGATTTCCAAGCCTGTAGTGCTCTTTTATATTGATGGTTTTGTTCCAAGGCTAAATTGTGTATGGTGCCATTAGCTGTTTCATCGTACAAATGAGTTAGCTCGTCCATGGGAGTGCTTGGTTTTTTCCTAATGAAATTCATTATGTTGCAAGTGGGTCTTTAGTAGTATATTGATGTAAGTAGGTGATGCTTTTAAAGATGACAATATATGGTGAGTTCTATGTGACTTGATTAAATCAAATATGAGCACAGATGAAATAATGAAATAATTTGAATGAAATAATGAAATAAAAGGTAGGAGATCAAGGCTCAGAAGACCGTCTCTGTAGTGTTTTGCTGGGGTATTTGAAAAGATGGGATGGTGTTGTATGACTGTGAGATGGTGTTATCGACAGAGGAAAGTATTCAGCAGAGAGTTGATTTAAAAAATAATAGTGAATCTTTTTAAATTTGCTGATTTCCACTTTCAGAGAAAAAGCTTGATTTACATACATAGTAATTTGATTTGAATTTGAGTGAATTTGATTTGAATTTGATTTGAGTTTATGTAGTTGATTAGACTGCTATGATGAAATAGAGAGCAGCGTACTACGATATATGAAAAGCACACAGATTAATGAAGCTGTGGAAAGTTGGAGTCTAATATATGTAGAGATATATAGATATTTATATAAAGATGTACTGACTTTACGGGATCCATTACAGTGAGTGCTAGTAACAAATTCTTGAAATCAGTTTGTTGTTCTCTCCATGAACACTGTGCGTGATCTGCAGGCACCGGTTGTACTCAAGGCTGCTGTCGTAGGTCTTTATTTCAAAAACAATCAAGTTGAAGAAAAAAAAGAAAGCGACACCTCTTAAACTAATAAGCAAGCGTCTTCCCACGCAGTCTGCCTGTGCGAGCACTTCCTTGAAATTCAAATTCTGCCAGCAGACGACTGGAACTTGGTTGCAACTTTCATAAAGAGTGGGAAAAAAAAGAAGAGTTGCAAACAGTGAGAAAAAAAATTTTTTAAACTGTAGAAAAGTGTCACGTGCAGGTTTATTTCTATATGTATTGTACTGTCTTTTGTAGTATTATAGTATTATACTGTTGAATGTTGTGATGAGTTTTAGAGTCTAGACAGAAAACCATTAATCAACTGAACAAAATCATCATACGAACTCAAATTACCCAAATTGTGAGATCCATTGGCAACAATATGGAATTCTGACACCAAATTAGGGTTGAGAAAACTCTTCCAATGTTCAATCAATGCTTTTTTATCAATAGTCTCAGCAACAAACTTATCTGCTTCTCCATACAGCACCAGTACTGGTGTACTGAGCTGACCAAATGTACGCCTCAATCTCTCATCACTCAAATCACTAGAGAAATAATCATCTTGTCCTCCAATATCAAACAACGATAACCATCTAAACACACTTTTAGGTGCTTTAATGAACAATCTGGCATACTTATCTGGCAACAGATAATCATCTCCATGTAATCTCTGCAACTCTCTAACTTCCTCATTCCATTTTTTCAACTTCTCTTCACCAGCCCAATTTGCCATGCTTTCACGATCTGAGACTGGTGCTTGCAATACAATCCCATTGATTTCAGCACCTTCATCACCACCACCAATATTCATAGCATAATGCATACAGTCCTGACATCCAGTAGAATGTCCCATCAGCACCACTCTGGAATAACCCAGCTGAGTTCTCAAATATTGCACCAATTGTTTCAATTCTTTCACATCCTGGTCCAATGAGCTTGTACCCCATCCTGCATATGCTGAACTTAGCAACACTTGAAACAAATCATACTCTTTTGCCAGCTTGACAGACAGATCTGGTAAATATGGCACTGTAAACAATCCATCTCCCAATCCTCCAATAAATACCATTGCACTGTGCTTTTGGTTCTGCTCTCCACTGTTTGCAAACTGGAATGCAACTTGTCTGCCATTGAAATCATGCAGTTTCCCGTCCATTCTTCTTCTTCTTCTCAATCAGTTGCTCAATCACAAATTGTTGTCTCCTTCAAATTTCAATTGATATCAGTAGACGGGTTATCTTGAAGTGCTGTTAAAAGGGTGATAATAAAATAACAAAAAAAATTCAAAAATTCAAAAAAAAAAAAAAAACTTCCACCTTATTTGTATAACCATAGCCCACAATCGAACAGCAATGTCTTTCTTCCAGAACTTGTCCAAAAACATCCAGTCAGGGCTTGAAACAGCCACCAAAGAAGCTCATAAACTCAGCTCTGAAATCACTCCAATTGCCACTAGAACTGCAAGACAATTGCAAGAGAAATTAGGAACAACCGACGATATCTCCCAATTACCACAAGAATATGTTGAATTGGAAAAAAAAATTGATTCGTTGAAAGCTGTTTATTCCAATTTACTGAACGTTACATCAACTTATGAATCTGAAAGTTATGATTATCCATCAAGGTTGAATGCACAATTAAATGAATTTTCTAAAAATGTCACCACTAAAGTTGAACAATTAGCTGCTGCAAGATCAAAAGATGAAGCTCAATCAATCTTAATCTCATCTGGTAATAAACATTCTACTCCAAAAACTTTAAACCATGCAATTTCAACTGCTGCCAATTTATCTGCTTTAAGAATCCAACAAACTGCCACCGATGATTCTTTTGATTCAGTTGCACAAGGTTTGACTCAATTAGGTCAAACTGAAGCTAAGATTGGTGAGGCAAGATTACAACAAGATGCATTAATTAGAAACAATTTTAATGAAGTGTTGAAAAAAAACTTGAAAAAAGATTTAGTTAGAGCAGATCAAGCAAGAAAAATTGTGGAAAATAAAAGATTAAATTATGATGCTGCAAGATCTTCTTTGAAAAATGCTAAACCTGAAAAAGAAGCAAGTTTAAGAGTCACTTTAGAAATCTTGGAAGATGAATTTGCTGCAGCTACAGAAGATGCTGTATCAATTTTGAAATCAGTTTTAGATAACTCTTCAATTTTAAATGAATTGGTTGAACTTGTTACTGCTCAATTAGCTTATCATAAAGCCGCTTCTGAATTATTATCTCAATTATTACCAAATTTGCAGACTTTAAGAGATGATTCTAATTCAAAAGCCCTGTCTGATGTTGAAGATGATATATAAATTATTGAGCTGCATCTCAACTTTATTTTGCGTACATAAATTATGATTCTATACTTGGTTTGTTTGTTTTTTTTTTCTAATTCAAACATTTTTTTTGGTCAATAGTAGTCTACATTATTATATCTAAATTTCTATATTTCATTTTCTCATTCTAATCTTTTTCATCATTATCATCTTCTTCTTCTTCATTACGAGGTTTAACATTCCATTGACATGAAATATCCCATCTACTCCCCATAGCATTAAAACTAACATATTTAACAAATTTTAAAATTGATGAATCTCTTAAAATCAAAGTTAATTTATTCCAACTTGCTTGATTATTAACAACAACAGATTCATCATCATTTTTAGAATTTTTATAAATTGCTGCATCATCATTTTCATCTTCTTCATCAATCATACATAATTCATACCCTCCATTTTCTCCATTTTCCCAGTTTTTGGATGGAGTTAATGATAATGTACCTTCTAAAATTGGTTCAATACCAAGATTTTCTTCATTTTGTGATTTTGTTGCAAGAATAAAATCATGACCTGGTCTAAATCTTCTAATTAAGATTTGTTCACTTAATGGTAATAAATCAGTTATTAAACTTACCCATTTTTTAAAACTAATTGATCTAAAAAAACTTGCAATTTCAATTAAT
This sequence comes from Starmera amethionina, assembly GCA_030573755.1. NCBI lineage: Eukaryota > Fungi > Ascomycota > Saccharomycetes > Phaffomycetales > Phaffomycetaceae > Starmera > Starmera amethionina. Next base: position 200,945 of record JAJMDW010000163.1, read on the forward strand.
TTTTTAATTGACTCATCAAATTCTTTTTTATCATTTAATAATAATTGGAAATTTGGAGATTCTTGTGGTCCTTGATTAGACATCTTGATACCTTCAATTGTTAAAGGTTCTTTTTGTTTACCGTCAATATACAAGTATCTCCATTTATGTGGTGGTGTGGCAATTTTCCAAGGAAATTCAACTTCTGATTCATGATTTGGTTGTTTATTAATTAATTCAAATTGTCTTAAATTTTTTTTCAAAAAAATTGATATTTCATCATTTAAAAAATCTTCAATTTCAATTATTGAAGATTCAATAAAATTTTTCTGTAATTCAATTAAAAAATCAGTTGAATTTATGTAATTTTTATTTAAAAATTTTGATAAATAATTTAAATCGAATTCATCTAATTTTCCTTCAAAAGTTTCATAGTTTTTCAATTCAAATTTTGTAAAAGGTGTTCTTAATTCTTTTGGAAAATCAAATTCTTGTAATTCTTTATTTTGTAATTGTTGTAAAGTACTTCTTGCCTCAGTAGCTTCTTGTTCACCTTCAATAAATCCATCTTCACCAGGTTGAGGAATATGATACCAACCTTGAATGGATAATCTTTGTTTATCAACTCTAACTTCTTCAACATCATGGAAACTTAAACCTGGCTGTACAGTGAAAAATGCAATTTGATTAAATTGTGGAATTAATTTATTACTGAAATCTGGTTTAGGGACATTTGGCACTAATGATGGGAATAATCTTAAAGCACCTCCATAATGTTCTTTCCAAGTTTTACCTGGTTCTGGCATGTACAAAATGAAACTAACTCTTCTAGAACCAATAACATCATCATGGGTTAATAAATGACAACCTTTAGTATAAGTATTAATACTCATATCAGTTTTACTTGCACTTAATTTCCCACATCCAGTGACTTCACTTAACAAATCTCTAAACTCTTGAGAATATAAAGCAGCTCTTAATTTGAACAAAGAAGGTAATCTTGATAAATCATCCCAATCTAAACCTGATAAATTGGCTAAATCACCACTTTGGAAAACTTTATAAATATCTGTTTCCTTTTTGGTAAACGAGATCTCAGTTTCAATTTCTTTTCTAACTTGTCTGAGCAAAGTATCATCAAATAGTTGCGTGATGGTACCCCATCTATATGGTTGAGAATCTTCAATAGATTTCTTCAAATCATTTTTGAAATCTTGTTGGAAAATCCGCTGTTCAAAAAACCTGTGTGGGTCTTTGATATTGAAATTCGTGTCTTGTTTTTTCGCTGGTGGTTGAGTCATATTTTGAATCTGGCTATTTGCTATTCGGACTATTATATAAACAACTCTAAAGAAGTGAAAAAATTTATGATTCGATTTTGAACTGTTATGAATTTTGACATTTAATTTTTTTTTTTACATGCAGCAGAATTTAGAAAGAAACAAACTGTCAGCTGTCTGTCAGTAATTTGTCATTTTACGAGTATTGATTAGTAATGTAAAAACGTTCTGCACAAACCAGATGTCTACAAGAATAATGAATTCCGACCCTCAGCTATTAATGCAAACCTCGTAACTCACGATTCACTACACGTAGAGAAGAGAATTAAAAAGCGGTGATAGACAGGAGATAAACCTCAAATGAGACGATTCTGCCCACTTTAACATCCTACAAACAGCCAACTAAGCAACTCCTCACTGCGTTCACTGCAAGAGACCCACGGCCACCGGACAAGCTTCGACAACAATCTACTGCAATAATAGCAGCCTGCAGCTAGTATAATTGCAGCTCGCTCGTCAAGTCGTCGTTAGGACTCAGCGTCCACTTAACACAGTCCTGACTCCTGGCTACCACTTTTTTCGTAGCAGGTCGGAAGTTGGAACTGGTCTAATTCCTCAGGGCTTGAGTCTCTCGATAGTGGGAATCTGGAAAGTGGGCCTAGCGATAGAGATGCTGCATAAATCTCACAATTATAAATACAGGGCCATGGTCGCTCTTCATTCTGTTTCTCACTGTCCTATAAGTAATACTACTACAACAACAACAACACATACTACAAAAAAAATGGCTGCTGTCGAAACAACTACTGCTACAAACGCTCCAGGTTTTTCCATCACTTTAGATAACGGTGAAAAAATTCAATTGGAATCTGGTGAATCTACAAGATTCGAAGATGATTTCGATGAGATCCCATTATTAGACTTGGAAAACTTATTCAGTGACAACATCGAAGATAGAAAAGCTTTAGCTAAACAATTTTACAAAGTCTGTCATGAAGTTGGATTTTTCTATGTTAAAAATCATCATATTCCAGAAGAACATATCAATGCTGCTTTCAAAATCTCTAAAGAATTTTTCAAATTACCAGAAGAAAAGAAAATGGAAGTTTACACTGGTTTATTTCCAGCTGAAGAATACTCTGGTTTTCATCCAATGTTAACTTATAACAGAGCAAACCAAAAATATAATGATTTATATGAAGCTTTCAACTGGCATTACGATGCTAAATGGGATCCAGTTAAACCAGATGAAGTTAAAGCTTCAAAAGCTTTCAAAAATCATTGGCCTCCAGCTATGCCTGAAATGGAAAAAGTTTTGATGACTTATGAAATGGAATGTTTGAAATTAGCTAGAAAAATGATTAAATTAGTTGCTTTGGCATTTGATTTACCAGAAGATTATTTTGATAAAGCTGTTGAAGCACCAGCTTCTGGTATGAGAATCATCCGTTATCCAGTCCAAGAAAATGGTGAAACCGAACAAAATGGTATTGGTCCTCATACTGATTTCCAAACTTTAACTTTATTGAACGTTGGTGAAGTTTCTGGTTTACAAGTCATTAATAAAAGAGGTCATTGGGTCGCTGTTCCTCCAATTGAAGGTACTTTAGTTGTTAACGTTGGTGATTGTTTAACAAGAATCACTAATGGTAAATTTGTTTCCACCATTCATAGAGTTGTTAACAACACTTCTGGTGTTACTAGATATTCTATTCCATTTTTCTTAGGTTTTGATTATGATTACATGATGGAACCATTACCAGGTACTGTTACTCCAGAAAATCCACAAAAATACGAATCAATGACTTCTGAAGATTATGTTAGATTGAGAGGTAAAAGAGCTACTGCTAATAACCAAAAGAATTAAAAAGAAAAATCTGGTATTTTAATTTAATTGTCAGCTGGTTTATTTATTATCTCTTGTCATTTGTATTTCTTCATTTATGATCTTTAATAAAACTTTATAAAAACTTTATGTGTAGTTTTTCAATTCATAGACACTCAAATTTTGACATGTGTAAGTCTCTTTAATATCATTTAATATGTATTCCAGCTTTCAGTAATAGCTAGTACTAATTTGTGGCATGAATAGTTTTGTTCATTCATAATTGAAAAATCAAGAAAGTTTATAAGTTGCTATGAACAAGAGCTTATCTCATCATTGATTAATGTTTTACAGCTAAAAAAATTCTTATTTTTAATTGTTGTTAATTCTAAATAACAACTCAAATCACAGCTACAGTAGTTCCTCATATCAAAAATATAAATAAATTAAAAGAAAAGAACCAGCTTTTAAATTATATAAATAGCAAAAAAAATTAATAAACTAAAAACAACGTGATAAAGAATGTCATTGATGATGATATTTTCGATTCTTAAGCCAATTTGGACTCAAGTTTACCTGAATCACTATCAGTACCAACTTTTGAAACTTCAACATTGTATTGTTGAGATTTACTTGCACTTAAAACAGCTTCAACAATACTTTCATTAGCTTTATCATCAACTTCAACAGCAGGAATATCAACATATTTACCTAATAATTCTAATGGAACTTCAGATAATGGACCAACACCCCAATATTTACAATCTTCATCAGAATAAGTACCAAAATAATCATATTCATCCATTACTCCACAATCTTTTGGTGGCCAAATTTTACTGGTAACGTAATAAAACAAAAATGCAATGGAAAATCCAAAGATGGCATTACCATAGTAATAATCCATAATACCTTTGTTGACTTTAATAGTTGGAGTAGCTTTATGTATTAAACCTGGTAAACCTGGAGCCATACCTAAAGTAAATGCCATCAAACCTTTGAGGTTAAAGCCATGGAATTCCCAATAAGAGCATTCTGGACCATCAACGTATAAATCAGATAATTTCAATTTACGTCTTCTAATAATAAAGTAATCACAAATCAATAATCCAATCATTGGACACATAAAAACGGAAAAAGCAACAATGACTGTGGCAAAATTTGATACAGTGTTGAACATTTTCCATGGTTGAATAACCCATGCTAATAATAGTGTGAAAAAACTGTTGAAATTGTTAGTAAATGTAACTTTGAAAAAAAAAAAAAAAATTGTCCTTCAGATTAAACAGTTGTCAATTTTCTTCGGGTTTTTCAACCAGACAACAGATAAACTTTGATCAGAACTTTGAAAGACAATTTAAATGATTCAAATACATACCCTCCTCTTCTGATGTTGATGAAACGTGGTAAAACACCTGCAAAATCCATACCAAAAGACCACAAGTTCAATAATGTACAGTACACTAATGTCATAATCAAGAAACCAAGACTAGCAAAAAAAACACCTGCTCTACAAGCTGGTGTATAATAAACTTGCAACCAGTTGGTTAAAATATCAGGCGGATTCCACATAGCTTTTCCATAATGATCTTGTAAAGAAGAAGCAGTCAAAATACCCATAACTGGAATAACGGTACCCATTAACATGACACCAACAAATGAACCTGGGTATGGAGTATAACGACCAGTACCGAAACGAGTCCAATCTGGTTTGTTAATAATACCAGCAGTAGCACCACCAAACCAATGAGAAATGGATTGTAAAAACATCCAACTGAATTCTGAACCTTTAACAGAACTACTGTTATGAAGTAATTTACCATATGAACCATTTTCTTGACGAGCATATGCTGTAATACCAATCATGGAAAAGAATGCGGCTAAAGAAGAAATAGCCATTGCCCATCTCATCTTATGTGGTCTGCTAAATGCCATTGGTAAAATAATAAGTTGGAATAAAATAAATCCAATCATATCTTTTGCAGTAAATGGTAAATTTGGATTCAAAGTATTTTTCCAATCCATATATCTTCTTGACCAAGTATAAAGAATTGTATTAATGATTAAACCACCTTGGAAAGATTGATTAGCGTACCAGACACAAGCGGTGGCAGCTCTTAATAAAATTGCAAAATAGAAACCTCTTGGACCAAATAAACATCTTGCATATGAAGTAAATGAGATATGATGATCACTACCTGGTTGACCATTTAAAACTGTAACAACCAAAGTGATAACATTGGCAACAACAACGGCAGCCATGGTATGAGGAACGGATAAACCATAACTTAATAAACTGGCAGCAGAAGTGAAAGTGGATAATGTCATTTTATTTAAAAACCAATAGGCCATAAAAGTTGGAGGATTCCATGTTCTTCTGTCAGGTGGAAGAGGAACTAAATCTGGGTTTTGAGAAGATGTGACTTTAATATGTCTGTGATCTTCACGGACTTCAATAAGCTTAAGAACTTTGTGAACTGCCTCCATCTTAACAGGAAAAAGAAAAAAAAACTTGAAAATGAGTTGGAGATGAAGAAAGACAGTTGCTTTGATAGTTCACTAGATTGGGTTACTCAAACAGAGAGAATTTGATTCTGTTTTATATGCTCCATTGAAAGAAATCTCGATGTAACTTGTTGATAAGTAGCTGAAAACTCTAGCTGCTGACAGCTGCGGGTCTTATCTTGGAGACTATCTTGTGGGACTAGTTGCTATATCTGGGTCTGGCAATTAAATTCGAAAAAAAAAAAAAAGTTCAATTGCGTTGATTTCCTGGGGGAGCTTATCAGTAGCCAACTGTTAGTGCGCTTTAGTAAGGCAGTAGTGAGCAATAAACAGGTTATGTGTTATTACCAGACCAATGGTTGTCTTTTTTTAAAGGCCAACGTATCTCAAATTTTTCGACAAGCTCAGGTTCATTTCAAATGGTCTTGAATCTTGATCTTGATGAAGATGATGATTCATCAAAGAGGAGTATATTGTATTCCATATGGGCAAATGGTTGTTTTGAAGTTGAGCTGTTGAGTTTTATGGTCACGACTCACGACTCCTACGGGCTCCCTTTGTAAATTGTATTACACATAGGATTTCTGTAAATTATAATTGGCGAAGGGTCTTTGAGTCTGCAACAATAGAAGTTTTAAATTCCGACTTGAGGGTCGCTTGCCTAAACGGTTTGAACTTTGCAAGAGAGGCGAGCTGCTGACTAGCTACATCAATGGAGTGGAGAAGCGTAGTGTGTTGCTATTAGCTATCCAGTAGGTAGTTGTTTCTATATGCATCCCAGCACTTTTTCTGGCAACTTGCAAGTAAATCTGTATTTCTCTCATCAACGATCTGTAAGAACTTGTTGATTCTCGAATCTCCACCAATCTTCATGTTCCTGCGGCCTGCCCTTGAAACAAAACAGTAAACCTGTCAAACTAGAGACTAGAACAAGACGTTGGTGACGATTCATAAATACAGCCAATTTTACAGCTAGTAAAACTGAGCAGTGCAACTGCTGCAGCTTTCTTAATTGGGAACGTTAAGTGGACACAACAACCGCTAATTCACAATTAACTACAACAAATTGCTTGTGACTCCGTCGTATCTAGCTGGTTTGGACCTTGGTTCTGTTCACATAGATAATATGATCGTTATAGAGAACTATGTAGCAGTCCACGACTAAATACTAAATACTAAATACTAATTACTAAATACTACAAAGTTCAAACCATCATTATCAAACTTCAAGAATCAAAGCTTTTGATCCAAGTGAAAACAACAACCATAGGGTTTAACTTGAACGGATTTTTATGTTATTTTTACCCTAATTGTCAGTTGCTGATCTTTGACCTCAGTCATGAGTCTTGACTCTCCATGCAAGACTTATAACATAAGTGATAATCTAACCAATGAACTCAATAAACTGACTTTTATGTATTTAGGAAAAAAATTAACCAATAAAAACTGTAAACAATTTCAATGCAATGAATTGCATTAAACCATCATTAATAATTTCATCATCAATCATCAATGATCAAAGGCTATATTATGGTCATTAACACCATCATTTTGTGTCACGAACTTCATACTAGTCTTCTTCTCCAACATCTAAGCTTGGTTTAAAGCTATGAGTGTGAACACTCAACCATCTTAATGAACCAACTTAAATATAATTTTCAAAATGCAACCGACGGTTTTGTGTCAAACTTTTTTCTTTTGAATTGTTAAATGGGTGGTTGACATAATTTTTGGCAGCTGTTGCAAATCATAGCTAGTCTCTTAATTTGAAAACTTAAGTCTCGACTCTCAGGAGTCTCTTGAAAATTTATTTTGAATACATACAAAAGCTTGACTTATTTGAATTGCGAAGGGAAGCAATGGATTTATTTTTTCAAAATCTTTAATCCTCAGCTTTTAAATGTTTTTTTTTCTTGGTTCTTGACGTCTTATGAGTTGTCACAATTGAATTCTTGTGTTGATATTTGATAAGATGATAAAACTTTAGCCGTAAATTTCGCCTTGCAATATTTGTAGTGAATTTGTATGGTGAATTGATGCTTGTTAACTATGTAAATGATTTTTGTATGTACCTGAAATCCTAAATTGATAAAGAAATCACTTTGATCTTCAAGTTTCAACTGTTTAATGCTGCTATATGTAATTAATTTGATATGGATCTGTAAAATTGAGTCGCCGATAAGCTGTTCTAACTTTGAGATCATTGAGTTTTAACCTTTAACTATCAAGATTCAAGATCCAATTCTTCAATCAGAATTTAACTGTAATGGTTAAATGAAATATGAGAGTCTAGAGTCTATATCTTTCAAAAGAAAACTCAATTCAACTGCTTTGCTGAGTGTGAAAGAAGTGAAATATTGACCAATCAAGTTCATATGAAGGTAAATCAGTCAGTCATATAAAAACAATACTTTCAACAGTGAGACTTTGAAAAAGAACAGTGACCATCTAAAGTAAGCAGTGAGTACCAAATCGATTATGGCTAATTGAAGCAAATAGCCTACCCTTCAAAAGTTCAATACCCTGATAATCTCCTAAATAACTTATAAGTGAAAACACACCGTTTCCTGAAAGAACCGTGAAGTAATGGCAGTAGATATTGATTGACAGGTGAATCTCGCCAGTTTCAAGTTTCAAGTTCAAACTTCAACGGATGAGCATATTGGGTATAAAATCTAAGTAGCTGCAACACTTTCCTGTTGGTATCTTGCGACTCGAAACACTTCCATTTCACAGGTAACAGAACTTTATGTATATAGCAACTGCCAACTGGTAACAGCCAGATCCACCACTTATATATCTCCCACTCGCAGCACTAAAACCAGGTGTTTAAAAAATTTTTCGTCACCAAACGATGTTGCCGCCAGTTAAAACAAGGTGCTGCAACTCATGTGTCAACAATGAACATCAACAACCCAGACACAAAAAAAAAAAGTGTGTAAACGAAGTTTAAACTGTTGAACTACATATGTAAATTTGGATTTTGGATGCACCCAAATTCCAATTGTGTGTTGGTGAAACTATTATGTTTCTTCAATTTTATGCTACTAGCAATGCTCCAAATCACTTCATATTTCGTAGGTGTGTAGATATAAGTGTCCTCTACAACACTGTCTCTTTATTTTCACTCCAGCATGTCTACAAACAAACTTATTCACGCTCAAACAATCTCTCTGCCTACAAAACGCTTCCCATCAGCAATCTATCGCCGTCGGCCACTGCTGGTGAAAAATTCAAGTTTGTATTGAAATTTGACTTCAGTGGTATAAAAAGTTGTGGGAAAGACACAATTTTGGTGCTTATAGTGGTTCGCTATTTAGCTTGAAGCTTCACTGTTGCTCTACTGCTGGCTGGTCAGAACACTGTTTTCTTGTTGCTACTCTCAGAACTACATACACTACTACTCTTGATAAAAAAATAAAAAAAATCTACTACATAGAAATGTTGGCTCAATTAAGATCATCTTGCACCCAAACCGGTTTCAAAAGATCATTCTCTTCTTTGGTCAAGATCTCTGAAGAAGTTCAACAAGCTTTGAATGACAAAAAGCCAATTGTTTCTTTAGAATCAACTATCATTACTCATGGTTTACCATTCCCTCAAAATCTAGAGATGGCTCAACAAGTTGAACAAACTATTAGAGATAACGGTTGTATTCCTGCAACAACTGCTTTCATCGAAGGTGTTCCTACTGTTGGTTTAAGTTCCAAAGAGTTGGACTTATTAACTCAAGTCAAATCAGTTAATAAAGTTTCTAGACGTGATGTCGGTTATACTATTGCAAATAAATTACATGGTGGTACTACAATTAGTGGTACCATGATCTTATCAAAACTAGCAGGAATTAAAGTTTTTGCCACTGGTGGTCTTGGTGGTGTTCATAGAGATGGTGAAAATACTATGGATGTTTCTGCTGATTTAGAAGAATTGAGTAGAAGTAATGTTGCAGTTGTTTGTGCTGGTCCAAAGGCAATTTTAGATATTGAAAGAACTATGGAATATTTAGAGACTAAAGGTGTTTTTGTTGGTACTTATGGTCCAAAGGGAACTAACGTACCAGGTTTTTATACAACTGATTCTGGTGTTAAATCTCCATATAATTTCCAAGATTTTACCAAAGCTGCTGAAACTATTATTGCTACTGACAAAATGGGTTTAGGTAATGGTTATTTATTCTGTATTCCACCTCCATCTGACGTTGCATTATCTTCAGAATTTATCACTTCAGTTGTTGATGAAGCTGTTTTATTAGCTGCTAAAAATGGAATAAAAGGTAAAGAAATCACTCCATTTATTTTATCAAGAGTTGCTGAAGCTTCTAAAGGTGAAAGTGTTAAATGCAATGTTCAATTTGTTTTTAACAATGCTAAAGCTGCATCTAAATTAGCTGTTGAATATAACAAATTGATTCAACAATAAATTAAACCGTTTATTTATTCATTAGATAGCTCATTAATATAGGTATAATGCATATCATAAATAGCAGCTGTGCTCTAATTTTTGATCATTTGTAAACAATAGGAAAGTTTTATCAAATAGATCACTGAAATTTGTATAATTACGGTAAAAAATATTGTGAAATCTTTGGCAAGCAAACTTAAATTTGATTTTGTTACGTACATATTCAAAAAAAAAAGTTTTGTTCTAAAGTCGTTTATTGATCATTAAACAGATACCAGCCCAAGTCAATTGAATCAAAAAAAGTCAAAAAAATGTATTAAAATCAAAAGTTAAAAATAAAAAATAAAAATATAAAGTAACGCATATAATTGATCAATCAAACAGTAAAGGGACTCATTTGACATAAGTCTTTTGGATTCTTAAATCAAGATATTCTCTTGTAGTCATAAAAGTTCCATCTTTTTTCAAGAATTTTTTCATAACTAAATCAGAATCTTTAGCATTTGTAACCATATCACTTGGAATTGGACTAACAGGGAAATCATCTTCTGCATTTAAGAAAAATGCAATTGAATATCTTGGTTTACCTTCAACTGGTAATCTAACTCTATGTAAAGTTGATTTCAAAACCCCATTTGTCCAAAATGATAATTGATCAGCAATGTTAATAACTAAAGGAGGTGCCATACCGTTTGCAATAAATTCAGGGTTTGGAGAAGGAACAAATGGGACAGATTTCCATTCATTAGTGACCTCATCAAACAGTTCTAAACCTTGTTGACCTTCTCTTTGAAACAATTCAGTGATTGTACCGAAATCAGTATGAGCACCACATCTAACATCTTTTTCAGCATCTATTTCTGAAGTTGGTGGATAATATAAAAATCTCATTGAAGTACTTGATTTTTCCTCAGGTCTGTTTCTATTAGCAAACCAATCTGCACCACCTTCTTTTGGATCAATTTCTAAACCAATGGCCAATAACTTTAAGATTTTCATGGCAACGTTATAATAACCAGTAAACATTCTAACAATAATAGCTTTATTAGCTGGGTCTTTGAACAAAGGAGGTAATAAGGACTCATCAAACGCACCAGTGTTGAAGTTAAAACTTGAGAAATTGAAAGCTTCTTTTGGATCACCACCTTTATCAGTTTGAGACTCATCAAGACTTTCTTGATTGGAAGCAGTATAACCACTAGCTTTACCATCAAACTTAACAGCCATTTTTTCTTCCAAAGGCAACTTAAAAAACTGTTCACTTAACGCATAGAACGAGTCCACTTCAGCTTGTGTGAAACCATGGCCATCAACTAACAAGAACCCATCTTCTGACATTGATTTCAAAACTTTACCAGCAGTTTCCTTATCAATAGAAGTGATATCAACGATGTTCAAAGGGTTTGGTGTTAAAACAGTCATCTTATTGAATCTTGAGGTTTGTAGAGGATTAATATTGTTCTTCACTATCGCTTTCCAGCAACAACAGCAGCTACTTCTCCATGAAACACATCCTTCGATCTGTGTGCAAAATCAGTTGTTTAAATATTTTCCAATCTGGTGCAATTTTCAAGATTTCTTTATCTCCTTTGGACTCTGTCAATTTTCCAACTTTTTTGCACAACTGTAACTTTTGTTGTAATTGCCCAACAAACAATTGAACACCACCATTCAATAGCTGAGATTTGTCGCTACACAATGATACCACTCTTGTTGTGTTGTTCTATACTTGACCAAATTATGTTGCCCGTAACAGTAAATTCACGTGATGCTTTCCGTTTTTGGCAGTCAGCTTCCAGGACAACGAGATTCTTTGATATAAAAAGATTTGGAAATCTTCAACTTTTACCACCGTTAAGAAGAATTAGAAGAAGAAGAGAAGAAGAAGAGAAGAAGATATGTTTAGACAGTTGAGAAGAATACACACAGCACTGAAACCATATGAAGTTGGCTTTGTGTTTGAGTGAGTATCAAATTTCAACTACTTTTTCATCTCAAATTTATTTCAGATCGAGTACTAACTTCTTGAATAGTATGGATGGTGTCCTAATCAAAGGCTCTAATGCTATAGAATCAGCACACCCAGCACTCACTCTTCTACAAGAACGCCGTATCCCATGGATTCTGATGACAAACGGAGGAGGTGTCTCTGAAGCTTCAAGAGCTGCAAGATTATCTAAAACAATTAATATTCCAGTTGATATTGAACAAATTGTTCAATCACATACCCCTTTAAGGTTATTACCAGACATTGGTAACAAAACAGTGTTGGTTGTTGGTGGTGAAAAAGATGCATGTAGAAGTGTTGCTCATGATTATGGATTTGGTAAAGTTTTATTACCTTGTGATTTCATTAGAACCTATCCATCAATTTGGCCATTCCATTCAAAAGAGACTTATGAAATAGGTATTGAAACACCAGGGATAGATGAAATTCCAGTTGATAATATCATGGTTTTCAATGATCCAAGAGATTTAGGGTCTGATATTCAAGTTATTAGTGATGTTATTAGAAGAAATCCAAGTTGTCATGTTATTTTCTCAAATAATGATTGGGTTTGGGCAAACAATTATAAAGATCCAAGATTTGGTCAAGGTTTAGTTAGATTACTATTAGAAAAATTACATTTAGAGATTTATGGTAAAGAATTGAATAGAACAATTATTGGGAAACCAACAAAATTTAGTTATGATTATGCTCATCATGTTTTATTAAATAGATCAAATCATTTACATAATTTAGGTTTACCACCTTCAGAATTCAAATTTGGTTCAGTGATCAAAGATACTCATATGAAGCAAGTTTTCATGGTTGGTGATAATCCAGCTTCTGATATCATTGGTGGATTCAATTATGGTTGGGATACTGGTTTAGTTAGAACTGGTGTTTATAAAGACGGTGATAAATTACCATGTACTCCAACTGTTATTAAAGATAATGTTTATGAAGTTGTTAAATTTGGTTTAGAAAAAGCTGGATTATTCTGATTCAAGTGTATAAAAAAAAAAAAAAAAAAACGTCATCTATAATATTAATTTAATTGTAGAAAATACATGATTGATCTATTCTGCCATATTTTTCAATAATCTTTGATAAGAAGCATCTTGAGCATTCATAATAATCTCACCTCTTTTATCCCCCTCCAAAGCATTTGGATCAGCAGTCAAATCTTTCAATAAAGACCCAGCAAATGCATCACCAGCTCCATTAACATTTTTTGGTTTTGCAATCAAATTTGCAACATTATAATGTTCAATTAGAATAATTTCTTTATCATTAAATTTATAAATGAATCCAAAATCTGATAATTCATTTGTATCCAAAATGTCATTTGAACGTTTGGAAACAACCACAACACCATTGCCACCATCTTTTATTATCCAATTTTTAACATATGGAGTCAATTCAATACTTTTCAATAAAACATCATCTTCTAATAACTTAGCTAAAAATCTTTCTTCTTGTTCATCTATAGCTGAATATAATTCTTCAATAATTTCAGTTGCTGCATTTTTCAGTTCTTCAGATTTCAAAGCACCAGCTTCTTCAAATTTCTCATAAATGGTTTCTAATTCATTAATGGTTGGAGTTGAAGCTAAAATTGAAGATTTTGAATCTTCATTTTCAAGAATTGCAGTCAATTTTGATGCTTTTATAAAAGAAGTTGGTTCAAAAATAATTTGATATCCATATTTCAACCCCCATTCATTAACTCTGGCAATCATTGACTTAGAGATATTAGCATCTAATAAAATTAGTTTTGGTTTAACTAATTCTATTTGATTTTTAACAAACTCTGGATTCAATTTTTCAGCTATACTCATTTCAGCTAACCCTAAGATCAATCCATTCCCTTCACTGTCTTGGATAGAAGTATATTGAGCAGTTTTTTCGTTCTTCATGACATCAATACTGGAGGGAAATTTCAACATTGAACTTATGGATTTTCCTTGCAAATCATCACCAACAACACTGACGAATTTGAAATCGTTGTTTCCTTGAATTCTGGTAGCTTCTGAAACGTTGTAACCAACACCCCCAATGGCAGTAGAAGAGATCATGGCTGGATTTGAATCACCATATTTCATTAAAGATTTCTTTAATTCCCAATGTGTGTCCAATGCAATTGATCCAATCACAAGCGTATTAATCAGTCTTTTATTAGCTAGTTGTGAGGATCTTTTGTTGATGATGGAAAGCATTTCTAGTTCTTTTGGTGAGTTGGTTGAGTGTGAACTTCAACGTTGAAATTTATTTGATATTGGGAAAATTTCATAAAAAGATATTGAATTTCAATAATCACCGTCGGTTAACAAAAAAAATTAGAAATTAGAAATTAGAAATTAAATTATGTGTGTGTTTGAGATAGAGAGAAAGGGAGAGTTTGAGGTTCGAACTCTGGAAATTGGGATCATTGATGAATGGTATAATTTTGAAATTTAAGATGGTTTTCATGAGTTAAATATTCCAAAAAAAAACCCCGATCCGATTGTGACTTATTTAGAGAAAACTTATAAAACTATCTTTTGACACAATTGAATCCAATAATAACACTACACTCACCATTTACTGTTAATAACAAGTAGTAAATATATTCCCCATCAAATTGTCATTATACTCAAAATGATCTAAAGTTCCATCAATATCAAACATCAGTTCCAGGTAACAAAAATCTGCCGGATCAGTATTCATCATGATAATGATAATAAACGTATACAACAGCTTCTCCATCAAGCTAAACATGCACCATCAAACAATCATCGATCATCCCCCTGTGATTCTGGTAATAACCAATTACAACACATTATTAACCACTTTACGATGATGATGATCCAAAGGTTCCACAACCAACTTCTCACTAGAATACATTTGACTGATCTTGGACTGTCTTTCCAATACTTTCAGTTCTCTGTTCGCTTTTTGAATAGCTTGATCAATCTGTTGTGAGTCTTGTAAATGTGTGTTTGATTTGAAAGCATCTTTGGTTCTTCTGATGAAGTAGTTTCTAAAATTGTAGCCGTTGTATTTGTATGCGTTCTTCATGAACTGGCGGTAGAGGCTGAGGACTTGTGGTTTGGAGGACATTTTTGGCTGTTTTCTTCACGTTCAAATGATCAATTTTGAAGAATTTTTGAAAATATTACAATACAATTGAAAAAATAATCGGATTAATAAAGAAAGAAATTTTAAAAATTTAATGTAGCTGTTACATAACTGTGGGAATAATTGATTTGAAGAAATAGACTGAAATGTTCGCCATAAATACAGGAAACACAAGTGTGGACTACTTGCTTACACTGCTTGCCATGTTTTTGCAAAGACTGCTGGTGATCACCATTGATTTCTGCCGAGTTATGCCTGTAAAATACCCAAATTTCACGATTGCAGTGTGCACCGTGATAGCAATGATTGTTGGGATTTATATCCTAAAAAACATTGTGAGAATAATAATCAGTTTAGTGAAGACCATGCTGAAACTTATATTGATATTTGTGTTGATCACAGTGTCTCTTTGGGTTTATTACAGAGGATTCCAAGTAGCTGTTAAAGATGCAACGAGACTGTTCCATTTTGTCCAGAATGTGACACAGAAGGATATTCAGAGGCTTGAGAATGATTCTATTGCGTTAGCTAGTAGTACTGAAAACAAGGTGAAGATCGCATGGAAGTTCTTTTTTAAACACCAATAATTCATAGTAATTTGAGTATACAAACCATTAATGATATTGGTTTCAATTGATATAGTTAATTAGTTAATTATTATTGTGTGTATAGTAGAGCAGATAGTGTACATGTAACATGTGCTGCTCGAAAGACAATAGTTTGAAGTTTCATTTATAATTATGATGCAGACGTAGTAGCTGTTTAATTATACTTAAATGTGGCGAGTGTGAATATATCAATTTTAATAATAAAAATATTATTAATATTAATATTGTGGCTAATTGAATAAAGCTGAACTACAATTTTGGATTATTTGCTTCAGTTGACCAGAAACTATTTTCAACGGGCGCCGGCCCGCCGTGCATTAAATATCATTTATAATTATTATTATAAATATAGATTACAACATGTAATTCACGCACACTTAAAATAAACAGCTACAGCTTTATTAAAAATGTTTTCTCTATGATCATTATATCAACATGTACTTTCATCAAAATATTTACAACTTTTAGACTTCATGACCACCAACTTCATTTCATGGTAAACTTCACATGTTTCCCCTGAGTCAACTCAGCATACGGATCTGAATAATCCAACACCAATTTAAGTTTCTCATCTTTAGATAATTGTTCCCAAATCATATTATCATTCTTCTCTAATTTATTTATTTTGGAAAACTTTTCAAAACTTTTACTCATTAATTGTTCTTCATTTAAATCAACATACTCTAATGCACGTCCTTGTCTAAAATCTTTACAATTCAAATTTAATTCATTGGCAAATAAATCATAACTCAATCTTTCTTTATCTGTTAAACTCTCCCATTTATGTTTAACTAGTCCAACTCGTTCATATGATGACATCTCAGAAAATTCAGATTGATCAATTTTAAATAATTGATCAATATAATAACATCTCAATCCTGTAAATGGAAAAAAATTATCTGAATAAACTGATAATTCATTATAAAGTTTTGCTTTCAATTCATAACTCTTTAAAACTGATGAATTAAATGAATGCCAAGTTTTATCAACTAGTTTATTAAGTTTGGAAGAATTTAATTCTAAATCTCTTGTATATTTCTCATTGAATAACAATTCTTGAATTAACAATCTTTTCCCTGTTAATCCTAGTGTTTTTATTGGTGTTTTTGAGTCAAAAATATAAATTTGATAAGATAAACGTTCTTCATCTTTCAAATTAACCCATCTATCAATCATTGAAATAATTAAATCTTGCTTACTTAAATCCGGATGTTCAATTTTAAATAATTGATAACATTCTTGAATGAATAATCCCAAATGATTTTTAGGTATCAATTCATTTTTAATCTTGTATTCATAAATAAATTCAACTTTTTCTCTTAAAGATAATAATTCCCATTTCAAAAATGCAGCTTTTTTCAATTCACGATCATTTGAAAATGGGAATTCTTTTGTTAATTCCGGTAAATTTGATTTTGTAAATGCTAATATAATTTGTTTTGAATATCTATGCATATTTTTGGCACGTAATGAATCATATTTTAATTTTTCATTATCATTTAAAATTTTCTCCCATTTTTCAAACATTCCTCTAACATATTTAGAATATTTAAAGTCATCACCATATTTCTCCTTAGTATTTAAATAATTTTCTTTAAAGAATTCAACAAAACCTGAAGAAACTAAATCATTGAATCTGCTTATTGGAATAATACTTCTATATTTGGATATTTTAGTCAATTCAGCAGCTTTTATTTTATAAGCAGCTTTTTCTTCTTTACTTAATTTTTTCCATGCTTTTGATAATATGGCGGCAATATCTGGAGCTTTCATTTCTGGTTCACATAATTTATAAAATTGTTCTCTTGTAAAAGCTGCATAACTAGTATAATTTCTTGCATCATCAACTTGTTTTAATAGATAAGAGGAAATTCTCCATGGTTCATTTTCAAGTGTTTCTTTAATTGATTTATTTCTTTGATCAATATATTTTTGTTTTTCTTCATCTGATAAAGCAATCCATTTTTCATGCAATTTTTTAACTATTGCTAATTTTGTATTATTTCTTAATTCTGGATCTGTTTTAAAAAGTTCTGAAAAATAAATTGTTCTAGCTGAAGCAGTTTTAAGGAAATCAAGTTTTTCTTGAGATTTAAAAAAAATTAATAAATCTTCTGCAATTGTTGAATATTCATGTTTTTCCTTTGGAGATAAATCTTGCCATTCAAGAATTGAATCTGAAATGAATTTATTTATTGAATCTTTATTCTTTTTCAAAAAACTTCTACTCTCTGCATTAATTAGTTCCGAAATTTTATGCTTTGCAGAAGCAATTTCAAGATTTTTTTCAAAAATTTCCAATTGACCTTTCTCATTCAAATTTGTTAAACAAAAAATTAAAAATGGGATAATTCTTCTATCATTAATTTCTTCACTATTAGTTTCATGGATAATAGTTTTTGAAAGTGGGGATAAATAGAACTGTTGATAAAATGAAGTGACCATATTAAACTGTCTAATTTTAAATTTTTTACCACGAGATCTCCATTTTTTAAGATTTGTAACATTAACTTTTCTTGTAAAATCTTTATATTTTTTAAGTTTTTCAAAAGTTGAAAATAAAACAAAAGCAGAGTTCATTCTTTTATGTTCAAGTTTTTGTTTATCAGTAAGTTTATCAAGGTTATTTCTCCTCATTTCTTTACTAGTCTCTTCAAATCTTTCAGAATATGGAGCTTTTTCTTCTGGTGTCAAAGTTTTCCAAGTTTCAATTGCTAATTGAATTGGATTAGCATCTTTTCCATTATTATTATTATTATTATTATTATTAGCTTTGTAATTCTTTACAAATTCTTGTACAAAAATAGTATAACCACTTTTGACTATTTTACTTAAAGATGTTCTTGGTAAATTTACCTCTAAATGTTCCTCATAATAACGAGATGACATTTCTTTAGCTCTTTGGATATAAATCTGTTGAGTGTCTTTATCTAATTTATTCCATTGTTGCACGTAATCTGCTATTTCGTTGAAGAATTTTTTTTTCAAACCTTGAGCTATGTCTTTTCTGTAAGTTTCATTAATAAATAAAATCATTCCACTTTGTGGGGCTTTTAAAGAAATTGATGAAATATCCTCTATGGGTGGTTGATTTAATAAGCTATAAGCTTGTTCTTTATAGTCATTTTTTTCGAAAATATTTAAATTGTTCCAATCATCAATAATTTCTCGTAAACTAACATTTTCATTATTGGCTTTAGCAAGTTCAGATCTAAATTTCAAATAATAAGTATAACCACTAACACCACACTCTTGGGATAATGCTAAGCGTCTTTTCGTTTTCATCAGTTTTGAAAATCTATAAGAAATACTAAATGATTGATCATACCATGGGATTTTTTCTTCAATTGTGAGTTTTTGCCATTCTTTAACAGCATTGGATATAATGGCTGATTGACCAAAAGAGTCGCTTTTCAAGTCTAAACCAGCCACAATTTTTCTTAGATTATGTTTCACAAAGACGTTGAAAGGGTGTAAAGAAGAATCTGTTTAATAGAGGTTAGTTAGTGTCAATGAAGTAAATACAAGAATTCAATACTCACTAGTTTTAGCCCCATAAAGGGATGATCCTGTAAATGAGAACGGCACTGCAGAAGTATATTTCACCGGTGAAATGGTTCTTGGAGTGTAGTTTAGTTGCAACGCAATCTCAGGATCAAGCTGAGTGGTGATAGCAGGATCATTTGCCACCGCAACCGCTGAGTTCTGAGTTTGAGTGAGCGTTGAGCTGTGTCTGGTGTTCGTAATAAGCACTAGAGAGCGTCGCGTGTGCACTGACAAGTGTGTCATTGTGCACAGTGGTGGCTAGCAGGAATCCGCTGTGAATTGTGATGGTTGTTTATTGAATAATGTAAACAAAAAAAAAAGATTAAAATTTAGTGATTTTTGCATTTTTTTTTTCATTTGTACTGTGTATAAAATACTCGATAGGATGAACTGGGAAAAGTTTTTAGCAGGTGAGACTTGGAGGCGTCGTGAAGAAAGATATTTAGTGAATAGTTTTTCAAATTGTGTCTAAAATCCATTGATTTTGTATGTATACTGTAGTGACCAGTCTGCAACAATCAAATATGAAGATTTCGAGATTTATGCGATTATAATAAAATCATAATCTTTCAGTAACTTATTTGGTTATGACTTAATAGTGACTACTAGTAATTTATTTAAGAAACGAGCACAAAAAAGAATAAAGTACCTCACATGTAGCAACAGTTGCAACTTGCAAGTACTATTCTAATTTTGCAACCAGCGCGCCATCTACACCTCAACAATTCATGGATTGCTCTTCTTCTACTCTCTTGAATCTTGAATCTTTGTCAGTGGTCACTCACGAGTGACAAGTCCCTAGAATGATCATTGATGAATCAAGATTCAAGATTCAAATATTAATTGAAAATAATTCTAGACTGATAACGTTATCGGTGATTCATGAATCATAATTGATGTTCAAATTTCAATCATCGGTTAGTTATCATGCGTTAACCACAATAACCACAATAACACTTGAAAAAAAAAACTCGGCTCACGCTTCACAAACAGCAAACAGTAAACAAAAACCACAAGAGTCTCGCGAGACTCGAGTGTCCTCAACACGCGGTTAAAGTTTCACCTTTGAAAATTTTTTTTTTTTGTAACTGTAATGGTGACACATTTTTCATTTTTTCATGCAAGTTGTTTCAAATTGTGAAAAAAATTCGTCATGTTGATGAATCATCGCAATTCAACTTAAAAGGTTATAACTTATCAGTCAAATTTATAAATTATATAAAGACCCATAAATTCTCACCTCTTTTCTTCTCCTTTTGCTTTAAGAATCATTACAAAACAACAACTACTTAACAACAACAACTGTTAAACAACAATTAAAACACAAACACACTAGTGACACACTACATATAAAATAATCATCAATATAATAATGGCATACTACGATCAATTAGAATTTCAATTCGATGAAGATTTACAATTAACTCCACAACTTTCAAATTCTTCAAATGATTCAATAATATCAAATGATGAATTACATTCTCCAATTTTTACAAGAATAGAATTGATTGATGATGATTATATTGAAGAATTAAAATTGGATTTTAATTCTAATAAAAATGATGAAAGTTTAAAAGAGATTCGTTATGTTTCTTTATTCAATAACAACATCAATAATCAACAAAGTTTTAAAAAATCAATTGATTCAAGTTTAGTGAAAAAAAATTATCAAAATTGGTTGAAAAGTATATGATCATGTTTTTACACTTTTATATAACAACTTTTTAATGATAATGTTTTGGGAATTTGGGTTCAATTATAATTATAGATTGTAGTTTTAATAATGACATAAATATGTATATTTTCTTTCTTTTTTCTTGTTTTTAAAAAAGTATTGATTAAGGTGTATATAAACAAAAAAAAAAAGACATGATTATAAGTTTTTTTTTAAAAGTGTAATTTATAGTTATAATGAATCTAATTTACCAACTGCTGCTGCTCTATATAATTCTTGTAATTTTGAGGAATCTTCATCAATACTTGATGTAGTACTTTTCTTTTCAGATTCTTCGTTAATTGAAGGTGGTTTTGAAAGAGGTGGAGCTATTGGATGTGTCTGTGATTTTACCTGTGGTTCTTGTTGAGAAAGTGATTGTTCGTGTGACATTTGTTCTTGAAATTGAGGGTGTTGTGGCATTTCCTGCTGTTGTTGTTGATGTTGTGGATGCAATAAAGTTCCTTGTGGTGCCATATAGTATGATTGTTGCATACCATAATAATTATCATTAGAGTTATTTAAATAAATTTGATGTTGTGGTGGTTGCATTGGTTGTTGTAAAGAGTTTGAATAATTAGAACCCATTGTATTAAACAAAGTAGCATGATTAGCTAAACCACTAGGTGACATTGTTGAATTTATATTATTTTGATATGGATTTATAACATTACCAAAAGCAGATATTGGATTTGATGAATTAATAAGGTTATTAGAAACCATTTTATAATTATTATTTTTATTATTATGATTGATGTTACTGTTATGACTATTAGCAAAAGGACTGAAGCTTGAAGGTCTGCCCCAACTTAATCTAATTCTATTACCACCAATTTGGAAACCTTGCATACTTGAAATTGACGCTTCAGCATCTTCTCTTTTTTCAAATTTAATGAATCCACAACCTTTATTAGGTGGAATTTTAACATGAATAATATTACCAAATGGTTGAAATAATTGAGCTAAAGTATGCTCTGAAACTCCTGAAGCTAAACCTCCAATGAAAATAGTTGTATTTGTTGGATCATTAATATAATTATTATTTGCAATATTGGTGATATTTGGATTTTCAAAAAATGGCTGCTGTTGTTGCTCATTCGAGAGTTTTGGTTGCAATGAAGAAGAGTTAGAGGCATGAGATGATGGAACAGACTGATATAATAAATCATTTGATAGCTGAGTGGTTGTATTATTATTTGAGTTAATATAGGGATTTGTTGAATTATTCTTATTGATTAGATTTGATTGATTTAAAATAACTGGTAAAGCATGTTGAGATAAATTATTAGAGTTATTAATTGAACCTTGATTAACAGCTAGACTATTATTGGCAATGTTTTGATTATTATTATTATTTTTGTAAGGATTGTTATTATTATCCAAATAAAAATTACCAGCAGATTTTGTTGCATTTAAATGATTAGAACCGGAAGTTAAAGATCTTGGGGTAGCCAAAGCAACTCTTAAAGGTCTACCAGCACACCAAATACCACCCATTTCATTCAAAGCTTTATTTCTATCTTCTTCATCACTGAATCTAACAAAACCAAAACATCTTGAAGTGCCAGTGATTGGGTCTGTCATAACTCTAACAGTTTTAACAGATTTGAAATGATTTTGGAACAACGCTAATAAATTAGCTTCTGTAGTTTTCGGAGATAAATCACCAACAAACAATGAGTATTCAGGGGATTGAGGGATTGATGAGAATAAAGTAGCACCGGAGGCCCAGTTTAATCTAAAAGAACGATTTGTATTTGCAATCAAAGAATTATTTAGAGATAAAGCTTGTTTAGCATCATCATAAGTTTCAAATTCAACAAAACAATAACCTGCATGACCAGTATTTAAATTAGCAGCAGCTGTACCCTTTTTAGCTTTAATCAGTTTAACTAATACACGTTTACCTAAACTAGCCCATAAGTTTATGATAGATTCATCATCCGCCCAAGGATCTAAATCACCCATCCATAAAGTTTTTGGAGGAGAAGTGGTTGAAGTTGCAGCAGTAGCAAGAGGGGCATCTGGGACAGTAATCAAATCATTTTTGATCTGCTCAGAGTCTTGAACATTAACATTAACATTTGAGGAATGAGTATTTTCATCTGAAATTTCCAATTGATTTAAAATTTCTGAAGTTTGTTCAATAGTTGAATTTAAATTATTTGGAAATGGTTGAGATTGAGATTGATCTTGTTGATCTTGAATTGGATCAGATTGAGATGACATTTTTGTAGCAAAGTTTAAAAAGAAAATCAATTGAGCTAAAACAATGAAAAGAATATGCTAACAATAAACGATTATAAGACAATGGAAATATGTAACGAACTTTTGGGAAATATTGATTTGAAGTGTAAAAAAGTGCTAAGATGAAAAAAGAACAGAACAAAGCAAAATGGAACAAACAGAACAGGACAGGACAGAACTAAATTGAAGAATGAATAGAAACCACTTGGACACAAAACAGGCAAACAAACAAAAAAAAAAAAAGCAAAGATGGAGTGAAAGCAGATCGATGAGAATGCGTTTTTTTTGGTCTTTCCTTTTATATGTTTCAAATTAATCTGATATAAAGTTGCGGCAGTGTTCCTGATGAATTATGGGAAAGAAGTGCAGTAGCTAGATTCAAATAATTTTCTGAAATTTGAGTATTAAGGTGATAAAATAAAAAGAACCGCAATAACAGTGAGCAAACCTGATTAATTTATGATGAATTGACGTGGGAAACGTGAATAAACGGCTGCAAATGGACAGGAAAAGGTTTGAGGATGCGTTTGAGTGGATGGAAGTGGTAGCGCAGCGGTGCTGAGAGTCCCTGAGATGAATGTTGCGAAATTTGAGCAATTGGAAATTGTATTTAGTGGCAAATTTTTTATAAAAGTTGATGATTTTCATAGAGGAAATTAGAGAGAAGAGTTGAAACTTTTCAGCTGACTAGTGCTATTTTTAGGATGGATCACAGTGCACACTGCAGAGCGTTGGGTGCTGGACGTAGTGGGCAGTAGAGTCGTAGACTGTAAGCGCGCAGAGAGTAACAGTAGAGTGGTAGAACAGTACCACCACCAGCAACACAGTCCACTTGACCAGATAAGCTGTGTCAGGACTCAGCTCTGTCATATTCTTCTGGTGGCGGTGACACATCAGCAAGCGCAACTTTGAGCTAGCTGCTACTGTCAGCCTTCAGCCTTCAGGCAGCTTCAGTCAGCCTACAACTGAAGTCTGAAGCCCGGGACCCGGCCTAGAAGGCAGGGGCTTAAACAGAAACTCCGCCTAACTAAAGCTGTTGAGCCTTGATCTGCCTGGCTGCCTGGCTGCGAGCTGCAGCTGACAGAAGCTTACAGTAATTGATTTGTTTTTTAACACTGCAAGTGACAAGCTGTATTTCTACAATTTATCATGATATCTAGAGTCCTAGACTCTAGGTTATAGATCTGGACCATGGTTTGTACTTGCTTACAAACTTTTGAAGGAGCATGATTGATAAAAAATTTTTTCTTCCCTAGGATAACAATCGCGAATTGCAAACTTGTACTGTGTGGTGAACTAAAGAATCTGCGCGAGCCCGGAGTCGAACCGGGGGCTCAAAGATGGCAACTTTGAATTTTACCGCTAAACCACTCGCGCCAGTTTTTAAATTTTTTGTGTGGTAGAAACACTAGTATTCTACGTACATTGTACGTAAGCTATTAGTAATACACATAGCGGTTTTGTTTATAATTAGTTTATAACTTGGTCAGTTGGATAGATCAGCATTATAGGATATAGCTGGTGGGTAGTGATACAATCTTTAGTGGTATTAAGTGAGCTTTTTCTTGAAAAAAATTGAATATGTTGAAATAATAAAGCTACTGATTTTTTCATGTTTGACATATTCTAGCTGAATCTATAGTACTGAAAAGAAAAGCAACAAAAATATTAATATTCATGTAGGTGAATTTTGCAAATTATGTTGTTGAATGACCACTTAATAGTAACTGCTGACCCAATGCCAACTTTATCCAGAAACGGAGCTTTTAATTATCAATAGAATACATAAGAGACTAAAACCGGTACGCACACACAGCTTTCTCATTTCTCATTTCTGATTACATAAATTCAGCCATCAGTTTTAGTTTTTAATTACAGCAGAAATTAAAATGAAATTAATGAAATTGCAATTTTTGGCTTTAAGCGAACAATAAAAAAACAACGAAACACCAGCTGGAAGAACCACCGCAACGCACCACCGCAGTCACTAATAGCATTGCAGCAGTACATATAGAACCCACTGCACACGCTATAGACACATACAGCGCTCTCAGACACACTACAGTCACCGCTGAAATCGCTTTTCACTGTCTGCCCGCGCTCGACTCTGTTCCTTGCAATTTGTTATTTGCCATCAAAGATCAACAAGCGTGCGCCAGGTGTACAAGCATCAGCAGAAACTGGAAGACAACAACAAAAAACAAAGAACCAAGCAACAGTTGTTGGATTTCAACAACTATTACTATCAATTGTTATTGTTATAAGTTGTTTGTAATTAAAACTCAATAACACACACACACACAACTTCACAATCATGGCCCCAACTAATTTAGCACAGTACTTTCAGCAGCAGCAACAACAACAATCTCAATCCTCTTCCTCCTCCTCGTTGTCTGCTCAGGCAAACTGGTCATCTACTCAACCTTCACAAAAAAATCAAAAACACTCGAAGGCAATTGAAGCTGAAGATGACCACCATTTTGAAAACACAACTTTCCAATTGAAAAGAACGAGGTCTGTTGGATTATTGGATGAGTTCATCATACCTACAAGAAAACTTATAGAACAAGATCAAAACAATAATAACATTGATAATGGTCAAGAAGAAGAATTTATCGAAGATGTAGACCAGGAAATTGATCAAAAACCTGTTCTAAAAGTTTACACAAACTATGATGATCAAAGTGATGATTTGGATCTAGAAACTGAACCAACTGAAGAAGATGAAGATGATTTACAATTAAAACCTCAACAATCTCATTCCTCAACTTCAACTTCAACAAATGCTTATAATTACCCACCATCAGCAACAAGCTCACCATCATTACCCCATGATGATAATGATATAGTGTATGAACCTTCAAGTCACGTGGATTATTTATCTCATAACTGGAAAGAATCAGATATTTCTAAATCTTGGAGATATATTGTTTTGAAAAGAAAAGATGTTGCAAACTCTGCAAGATTAGAAAATGCATCTTGGAGAACTTGGGCTCAAGCAAAGTATAATTTGAAAACTATTCGTCCAGAAGAGGTTAATTGGTTGAAAGAATCAGATGTAACTTGGCTTTATGGTCCTCTTTATAGACAACCGTCTCAAACTAATTTAAGTGAATTTAGTTCAACTTCTAAAAATATCAAGTACGGATCAGATAATGAATTAAGCTCTTCAAATAAATTTAAAACTAATAACAAAAGTTCACCTTCAAACTCTAATTTTTCTACTCAACAGAAAAGAAAAGGACCAAAGCCAATTTTGAAAAAAAGAACAGTTAGTGAAATGCTGTCCCAAAAATTCCCAACTGCATATAGAAACCCAGCTTCAAAATTTGAAAACTCGCCAACTATCGAAGCCTATAGTGATCCTGCTGGTTGTTTACCAACTCCTCCAAAATTTGAAGAAGATTTTGATGAGATTTCAAGAAAAATCAATGCTCAATATTTAAGAAGATCAAAACCTTCTTCATCTTTAATTAATCAACCTCCTCCATTATCATTAGATGATCAACGTTCTCAAGTACATCATCATCATCATCATCAGCAACAACCTTATTTACCAAATACTTCTTCCCCATTAACTTCACCTCAATTACATTCAGTATCATCTTCAAATTTATCCTCACCTCAATTACCTCCTTTAATACCCAATCAAAGAACTTTAATATCAGTTTTATCTAAAAACTCTTCAATGATTAGTTCTCAACACTCAACATCAACAACAACTAATCAAAACATAGAAAAAACCAAACCAATCAAACGTCATATCCATTTCAACGATAGAGTTGATCAATGTATTGCTTTAGATATCCCTGATTCAGAACCAGAATTTGATGATTATGATTATGAAGGTGATAATGATGATAATGCAATGAATGAAAATGATGATGGTTATGATGATGATGATGATGAAGATTCAGATGAAGAAGGTGGATTTTTCTTGATGGTTAGATCTCCTTCAACTCCTCAAATTCATAATAAAGATTTATCATTTGAATCATATACAAATTCTGGTAACTCATTAAATGATAATATTTATAATAACAATGGAAAGAATAATAATAATAGTAGTAATATTGAAAATTCCAAAAAAAAAGGAGAGGTCAAAGAAAAATGGAAAAATAAAAGATATCAAACCATTGAACTGTTACCTTCAACCACTTTAAAATGTTGTTCAGATGATGAGGAAACTAGTTATGCATTAAGTCATAATGTGAACACAAGTCGTGGTTTCAACTACTATTATGATTATAATTCAGTTTATACTGATAATAGTTCTTATTCTTATCCAATTGTAACTAACGCAGGTGATGAAAATAGTTTTCAATATGATCAAGAACCAACTTCTGAAACTTTAGAAGGTGTAAATTTGGTTGATATTCCTGAAAATATTGTTTTAGGTTCAAATGTCCCAGATTCAATTCCAATTTATCAAGATTTAACCACAACCACAACACAACCACAACAACAAACTCCTCAACAACCAACAAGATCATCAAGCGGTGGGTTTTCAATTGGTTCAGATTCAAATTCTAGTTCTGAAGAATCATTAGTCAATATCAATCTTCCTAAAAAACTTTCAAAAGATAATTTTTCAATCAATGTTAGTTCTTCACCAAGCTGCACATCATTGAGTGATATTGCTGCTAAAGGGTTCATTTCTCATAATTCAAATGGAAGTTTATCAAACATGATTTCCAAAAATTTAAATCATCCAACTTCTCAATCAAATAACCATAATTTTATCTTCAATAACAACAATGATACTATAACAATCAATAATCCAAATAACTCTAATGATAACAACCATTCTAACGATAATGAAATAACAGAGTTGAATAAAGAATTCAACAACCTAAATCCAAACAATGATGACAATAATGACCACAATCAAAATCAACACCAAAAACAAGTAAATAGTTTCAAAAACACTTTGTTGAACTCTTGGAAAAGAACATGAGTTAATAAACAGTAATAAATGGAAAAAATAAAAGTGATTTAATTTATAGCTATGTATTGTGTTTTCCTTTTTTTCTGTAGAAAGAAAAGTTGATACAATTTTGATTTTTGAAGGGCCAAAAAAATCTCAAAATTCAAAATTCAAAATTATTATCAAGATAAATATTAAAAACAACATCAAATTCACGCCAATTCTTCACCCAACTGCGCCGGAAAATGACCGAGAGGATACCACAGGTGATAGAAGAGGATTCAGTTACTGATTTCATTAACAATTCACGACGTTCATCAACATCTTTTTCTCAATCACCCAGTTTGAATGATGATTTGTTAAGTAAAATAAGTCAACATCAATCATCATCAAGAAGAAGCTTTGAGTCATCAAGTATTATAACATCCAGCTTTAGACCGAGTTTTGATGATAGTTACCAATCATTGGGGTTTAATAAACTTTCGGTGCAAAATATTAGTCCTTTAGGTCCGAATTCGATTTATGAATTGATTGCCGATATAGATTCCAAAAAAACATCAAATAGTTCAAGTTATTTGAGTCCAAGATTGAATGGTAAATTGAATATTAGGTCCCCAACAGTAGAAGATATTCCACCAGTCACATTGAGTAAATTAGAGAAAGTCCCAAAAGATGAAGTTAGAAATTATTTGAATGATATTGAAGCTGAATATAAGAAATATTCAAATAATAAGAGATTAACTGAGAATTTATTGAACAAGTTTGTCAATAAAAGCAATCTTGATTTAGAGAAAGAAATTGATACATTAAATACCATCCCTCAAGTTTACTTCCAAGATGAATTTAATTTAGATGATCCAAGAATTTTCAAAATTGTTATTCAAGGTTCTAAAATTGAGAGTTTACAACATGATTTGATTGACAAATTATCTTATTATTTAGATGTTGTTGAAGTACATTTGGTGAATGAAATTTCTAAATCTTCTAGTTCATTTTTTGATGCATTGAATGATTTAAATGAAATTCAAGAGAAGAATAATCAGGTTTCTAAGTTGAATAATGAATTGATTGAACAAATTAATGAATTGAATGACTCTAAAATTAAACCGATGTTGGAAATCATTGAAATTAATAAGAAAAGAGAAAATGTTTTGAAATTTGAACAATTGTTGATACAATTAAATAAAATTAATATTGAGTTTAAAAATTCCAAACAATTATTTATTCAGGATAATGAAACTGAATGCTTAAATAAGTTAGAATTTATAGAACTATTGATTAAAGGGCAATATAAATTTGATAGTTGGAAGTTTCCTTTAGAAAACGTTGAAAATCTAAGTTCATTGATTGAGATTAAAAATGGAATCAAAGAGTATAAACTTAAAGTTGGAGATAAATACTCAAATAAGTTTAATGAGCTATTAATAAAAGATTTAAGGGATAGCTATGAAAATATCAGATATAAAGAAGTTTTTGAAAGATTGCTGAGTTCAAGTCCAGTTCATTTATCGATAGATGAGAACTTCAAAGTTACAATCAGTGAGTTGATTATTGGTATAACAAGATGCAAGGATATTTCTAAAACGTTCAGTGAATATGAAATTAATTTTTATAATGAGATCAAGAATATAATTAGATATTTACTACCAAGTGAAGAAGAGACATTACCATCAACAACAGGAAGTACTGATTCATCTGGAAGTAGATCACAACAGCAGCAACAAAAAAATACCAAAAATCTAGGAATGTTGATTAGAGAATTATCACCAAGAGATTTCCAGACGATGTTAATCAAAATCTATTGTTCATTATCAGTTGCATTGAGAAGAGTTAAACTACATCAAAAATTGTTATTGGAAGCAGGATTGAATAACATTGACCGTGAATCAAATAGCGCAAGTTTGGATATAACTAATGGAATTAATAACACCATAAATATAGTTCAGGTTAGAATGCAAAAAGTTATCAAAACAAGGGAAAAATTGAACTCAAATATGACAATTGACTATTTCTTGAGATTTTTCTATATAAATAGTTTATTTATCAATGAATGCGAAAACTTATCAGGATTATCATTTGATCCATTAGTTGAATCCATGAATTCACAAATTTCAAATTTCAATGCAACATTCCAACAAAATTCAATGAAGAAACTCAATATCAGTATTGAAAATGAGGATTGGAAACCTGTTATTGTTCCACATCACTTACAAACTACTGTTATTGATATTGTTGATAATAATAATTTGGATATCAAACAAGAATGGAAGAAAGATCTGACCGAATATTTTGATGATGAAAATAATCTTATAGATAATACCAATAATGCTAAGAGTGGTTTAACAACAGAAGACAAAAAAACATCCCATAAACGATCTATTGTTGTTGGAGACAAGACATTTGTTGCTAGTCACTCGTTATTGACCATAGTTGAGATTCTTCGTGATTATCTCCAATTAAAAGTGAACTTCCCACAGTTTCCATACGAAGCCAACATAATTGAACTCTTCAGATACTTCAACAATAAGGCAATGCATGTGATCAAAAAGCAAGACGGCTCGTTGAACAAGGACATCAATCTCAGTATTGTGGGCGAGTCCCTTGATTGTGTTCTTGAAATCATTCACTATGTTCGTCTCTGTTTTGACAACACTGCGCTGGATGATGCCTACAATGCACTGATAAGCAGTTATTCTACTTCGAAAAGTAAGATTGATAGTGTCAATATGTTTGCTGAATAGCTAGACAAGATAAACGACTATATAGAGTTTACCAATATTGTAGACTAAACTACTATACTGCAAGCTGTACACCTTTGCTTCCTAAATAGGCAAATCTGAATTTTTCTTCAAATCCAAAGATAAAAATTTGCCACCCTGTTGAAATATCACCCTCATGAAGAATTTAACAACTGCAAAACAAAACAAACAATCAAAACAAACGCGACAGACAGCAGGCGATGGAAGGGAACGATTATCACGAAGGAGCCAAAGCATTGCTCGATTTGAAGAAGGACGATAAGAAGAAGGAGGACGAGCTTGATGTTAAGGACACTGGTTTGCAAAATAACAATAGCAACAATAACAACCTTAATCAGCAACAGCATGAAGATAACGTTGATGCTGCGGTTCTGAAGTATGTTGCCAGTACACTGGATAGAAAGAACAACAAGAGAAAGAAGTCATTTGTCAATGATGACATGAATGAGTTCCAGCATTGGAACGCGTTTTTGAACACTGATCCAATGCCAGAAGATGAAGCTGGTGCTACTACTTCTGCAGCAGTTGCAGTTGCTAATGCGGCAGCAGCCGCAGCAGCTCAAGCTACACAAGGTGGTAACAATGCCAATATAATCAATACAGGTTCTTATCAATCAATTGACTCTAAAAAGCAAGGGAAAAAAAAGAAGCAAAAAGTTGCTAGTACATCAGGAAATTTAAATGTTGATCCTGAGTTAGCACAATTAGATGATACTTCTGATCATGAACAATTAGTTAGAGCTGCTATTGCTACACAATTGGCATCTGATGTCAATATCCAAGACTATATCCAAAATACACCAACCGATGATAATAATGAATTAGATGCTAATTTAGCTCAAGCTGGTCAACAACAATCGCAGCAGTTTAACAATGATGGCGATAATAGTGCAAGAACTATAAGAAAAACAAGTCAGGCAAGTAATCCATCCGTTATTTCTCAGCAACAAAACCAAGAGCATAATCAACAACAGAAATTACAACAACAACAACAACAACAACAACAGCCAAATATCCCATCAGGAGATCGTCATCCAGATTTAAGAGCATCGAATCAAACATTGAATTCAGGAAATCAAACTCCAGGAATCCATTTAAACACAGGTAATGGTGCATCTGCGTCAGAAATAGCTGCATTGGTTGCAGATGCTGCAAATAAAGCTTCTTTATTAGTTAGAGATCATCAACAAGGTAAAATGTTTTCAAGATTAGAAATTGAAGCAATTGATACATTCATCACAGATTACTGTAATATCAATAATATCACAAGAAGAGAAGTTTGTCAAAGAGTTTGGTCAAATGAACGTAAAAAAGATGATTTTTGGGAATCAATTCATAAAGTTCTACCATATAGAACAAGAGCAAGTGTTTATAAACATGTCAGAAGAGCTTATCATGTTTTTGAAGTTCGTGGTAAATGGACAAAAGAAGAAGATGAAAGATTAGGTCAATTAGCTGCTGAAAAAGATGGCCAATGGAAACTGATTGGTCAAGCTATGAATAGAATGCCTGAAGATTGTAGAGATAGATGGAGAAATTATATTAAATGTGGGAATAATAGGGCTTCAAATAAATGGTCAATTGAAGAAGAAGAAAAATTAAAAGAAATTATTGGTGAAATTTTAGAAAGTCATGCAGCAGCAACAAATAATGGTCAACAACAACAACAACAACCGGAAGATATAAATTCATTATTGAATTGGACCAAAATTTCAGAAAAAATGGGAGGTAGAAGATCAAGAATTCAATGTAGATATAAATGGCAAAAATTAATGAAAAGAGATGCATTGGCTCGTGCACAAACAATGGATTTGAATGATAGAATTTGGTTATTAACAAAACTTCAAGAATTAACATTTGTTGAAGAACAATCAATTGATTGGGATGCAATTGCTACAATTCATCCAAAAAATTTCTGGACAGGATCAGATTTCAAAATTTGTTATGAAAAAATGAGATCATCAATTAGAGATTTCAAGAAAAAAAATTTACTTGAAATTTGTAATTCATTATTACAAGATTTAATTCATGATGCAAGTAGAAATAATATTGAAATTGAATTGCCAACAAATTTAAATCAAGTTGTTGTTGATGAAGATGTTGTTAATAATGTTGTTAATGCAGTCAATGATGCTACAGGAGAAGTTGGAGTGATGGATGTTAACGATGTTAATGACGTTACTAATGTCAATAATGTTAATGATGTTAATGCTGATGGATCAAAAGTTGAAAATACTGTCAATGATCAAGAAAAACATAATAATCAAAATGAAGAATATCTGTGGAGATGAGTTTTATTTTTTATTTTACTGGTGATTAATTAGTGAGCTAATAGGATTTTATAAGTATTTGGTTGTAAATTAGTGTAATATTATATAATTTTTAAGTGTTTGTATTTTAATAGCTGTAGATTTAATTAAACTATTATCATAAATGCAACTTCCGGTGTTAATTTAATTATAAACCGGAACTAAAGCTTTGTTTATTTGATATTTTTGGTATTTACATCTTAATAACATTAAATTTAAAGGTTTTTATTCAGTAGCTAACAATATTAACCTCAGGAATGAAAATGGTTAAATCTTATACAATCAAAATTTTTAACAATATTTATTCAAGTTAATTATTTATTTTTGGTTTTTGTAAATTTATAAAATTAAATCATAATTAAATTTAAAATTTAGAAAATTGTTTAGATTTACCAGCAGCAGAAGAAACTTTTAAAACGTTGAATCTAATGGTTTTGGATAATGGTCTACATTGACCAACAGTAACTAAATCACCTTCAGTAACACGGAAAGCTGGGGAAACGTGAGCAGCTAAGTTTTTATGACGTTTTTCGTATCTGTTATATTTTGGAACGTAATGTAAGTAGTCACGTCTAATGATGATGGTACGGTGCATTTTGGTGGAAACAACGGTACCAGTCAAGATTTTACCTCTGATGGAAACTTGACCAACAAATGGACATTTTTTGTCAATGTAAGAACCTTCAATAGCAGCTTTTGGGGTTTTGAAACCTAAACCAACATCTTTATACCATCTTTTAGTACGACGGTTAGCTTTAGCTTTTGGGTTGGTGAAGATGTGTGGTTGCTGTGTATTGTTAGTATTTTGTCAAAAGAAAAAAAATATATATTTCATGAAGACTTCGGTGTGCGAATGGAAAACCAAGTTTAAAATAATTCTAAAGTTGTTGTGGTGATTCGTAATGATAAAAAGCATTTGTGATGTAGGTTCAATGAATGATTGGAAATGAAAATTTGTAATGAAATATAAGTAATTTTAAAAAATATTCTGGTAGTCATATCAAGACAGTAGCATTTGTTGGATTTTTATGATAGCTGATGTTCTCAATACTGTGCAATAAAACTTCCTGACCTTGTGCTTATACTCTTTTCTCCTTTTATATAATGAAACTCATAAATCCATAAAATCAATCACACAACTTCTATAAATCCATTTAAACTTGTATTCCAAACACACTACTGAGTCATGTGCACAATAGACATACTTTTTGGAAAGCACGTTCGGATTGAACAGTTAATTCAGTAGCCATTTTCAACTTATTTTGCTAGTTAAAATAATATAACAGTTGTAAAATTCAATTTCACTGAAAATTCTGTTTTCTCACTCTAATGTTTCTGCATATAGTGAACAGTGGAACTGGATTTTTTTTCAGTGCGATTTCTGCGTGCATCCAGACATTTTTCAGTTCTTGAATTTATTTCCAAGCTGATTTGAGGTGTGTGTGGCGCGCACCAAAGTCACAGATAAATTACATCCACACATTACATTAGGGCTACACGTGATCAGACAAAGAAAGACATTGATAGGGTTGTGTATAAATATGAATATAGTGTTGAATGTTGATTATTCTGTTGTTAGCAAGAAGGACAGTTCTTCAGCTTTTGACTCACCCACTAGATCCACCAACGCATTCTTACCTAGCAGAAACTCGTGGTCTTCGTACTCAAATCCAGGCACAACAACCTCACTAATCAATAAATGATCGTCTTTAGTTGCTGGAGCATCAGCATCCAATGGTAATAAATAACTAGCTTTATAAATTCCACCAGGAACAACCCATTGAGACACTTCACCTGCAGCATGATTGAATCCAACTATAAAAGACTGCACTTTCCCATCTGGATGGATTAAAACGTACTGGCCACGACCTTTCTGTAAAATATGAATGATCCTATTAACATTTTTATGAAGTCTACCAATTGATATTATTGGAGTTAATAAGTAGTAGATCAAGGTCGAGTAATTTCTTGTTTTGAAACGATCTGGGTTCTGTTTATGTTGCTCATTGTTGATTGGATCGTAGTTCGGATTCTCCATTATAAATGGTGATCTATCAGTTTCTCTGAAATATCCACCTTCTCTATGTCCAATCAATCCCAACTCTGTAATAAGTTTGTTGTTTGATTCTGATTCTGGGAATTGAGTTGATGAATATTGTTGTTCTGTGATGACAGCATTTGGGAGATTCTCAATGGACATTTTTGATGTGATTGTATCTCTTAATGTATTACTACTATGTAATTGGATTTAATTTTGACCTACAAAATAAATTATTATGCAAAAAATCAAAATTCGTGTGTACATACTACATATTGTACTAGCTGTAATAAGTATGACATAAATCAATAAATCATTGATTAGAAGGAGGATTGATCTTACTAACTTTGATCTTCTTACCACCCCAACTAATCAAATTGGCTAATAATTTCCCTTCTGAATGTAATGCTTTAATTTCATCAGATCCACCATGAGAAACTCCATTTATAAACAAGTTAGGCACCGTTTTTCTACCTGTTAATTCAGCAATGTAATCTTGTAATTGTCTTCCATGTTTATGGATATCCAATTCCACAATTGTTGGTGTTGGTGATATCTCATACTCTGATTTTAATAAATTTTTTAAAGCTTTTGAAAATCCACAATAGGTTTTAGAGAATATAACCACTGGTGAAAAACTCAATATCTCATTAAATTCAGCTTCAGCATCAAATTCTTCTTCTTCTTCTTCTTCTGGTTTCTTAGTTTTCCCTGTTTTGGATTCATCAACGTTATTATTCTCAACCATTTCAACTTTATTCTTGTTATTCTTCTTATCAGTGGAATCTTCCAATTCCTTCTGTTTGTTTTGTTTACTAAGATCTCCATTGCCATTACCGTTCCCTGAGCTTTGTTTCAATTTTCTGAGTTCCTCGCTAGCTTTCACTTTGGCCTCGTCGATCTTGACTCCATTCAGCTTATCATTTGAATCTTTGTTGGTATTTTTGGCTGGTGATTCAAGAGACACGTCTACTGCAGATAGGGTGTTGTGCTGATGTGTTTGAACAAAGATGAAAATGAGCACAAGAAGCGCCGCACTAGCTGCCAATAGTCTGCTGCGGCGTGATGAAACCATAATGTATTGTAGTTGGCGTTGTGTTGACGGTTGCGTGCTCACTGCTGAGTAGTCATATATAATAATTGGGAATTTTCTACTTGAATTAATATTCTGCTAGACTGCCGAATTTGGTAACAAAAGTGTTCACTCTCTACAAAAAAAAAAGAGTACTAGTTTACAATGCTTCAAAGTGCTAAACAATGTTCAATCTCTCCACTTCACCAACACTTCATCTGTTCTAAACTTCTGAGTGCAAACTGTCTCACTGAAATCAAATGTTCTGCCCATTCTGTATTCTAATAACCCAGCATGTGCAATCATAATACCATTATCGATACAGAATCTCTCGTCAGTCGCATATATGGTACCATTTCTATCCACCACCATCAGCTCCATCATTTGTTGCAATCTTTCGTTACAACCAACACCACCAACAATCAAAACCTGGTTAGTATTCACATGAGCCATAGCTCTTTCAGTGATTTCAACCAACATTGCAAACAAAGTCTCTTGTAATGAGAAGCAAAGATCTTCCACTGTGAACAATGGTTCTTTAGTGGCTTTATCAAACACCAAAGAATTGCTGTAATTTTTCTTGAATAAATCATTGGCTAAATTATCAATATGAGCTAAGATACCACTCATACTTAAATCCATTCCTTTCACTGTGTATGGTAGTTCCACATATTTGGAACCTTTCTTAGCCAGTTGTTCAATATTATAACCAGGGCTTGGATCATTGGGGATCCTTAAAGTTCTTGCAAATCTATCAAGACAATTACCAATGGCAATATCTAAAGTTTCACCAAAAATTCTATATCTTTGATTAGAATAAGCAATAACTTGAGTATTACCTCCAGAGACATATAAAACAACAGGATTATCAGCACCTGTAATTTCTCTCCCCATTTCAATGTGACCAATACAATGATTGACACCAATGATTGGCAAATTCCATAATTGAGATAAAGTTCTTGCAGCAACTACAACACTTTGTAAAGGCGCCCCCATTCCTGGACCTTTGGTAAAACAAATCACATCCAGTTCATTTGGTTTTATCCCGGCTTCAATAATAGCTCTTTTAATAAGTCTAACTACCCAATTTCTATGATGTCTTGCAGTGTCTCTTGGTAGAAAACCTTCTCCCGGTGGTGAAATATAAGTGTCTCTAATATTACTTAGCACTTGAGCTCTATTCTTCTCTGATAATGGACCTCTAAAATGTCGTATCACACCTACACCTAGCTTGTTGGCAGAACCTTCAAGACCGATTGCAGTGTATTGGTCTTTATTGTAAAAAACGTCTAACTTGTCCATTTTATGTGTGTTTTCCCCTTTATTTTCTGATAAATTGATGAATTTATAAACAGATTTTCTTATAAATTTATTTCTAGCTTCTCAAACAAGCTTTAAACAGAGAAAATGATTGGTAAATTGTAAATTATGGAAATTGGAAATTTTATTTTAAAAAAATAAAAAAATCTTTCATATTCAATAAATTAAAATCAAAATCAAAATCAAAATCAAAACAAAACAAAACATATGTAAAAATTAAACAACAGAAGAAAGAAGCATGGACATTGAAGGATATTTTGATGCCATCAGCAGCACAGCAAACTCAATTGAAACACTTTATTTTAAACCACCAGGAATTTTCACCAACGCACTGGTGCTCAAACCAGATATAACGCTGCTTCTAAGAGACGCAGACGATCATGAGAACGCATTGTACAAAATAGATCCAGTTACAGGAAGACCAGAGAGGAAGGATGGAACCAGAGGGATAGTGGACTATGTGAATGATGAGATGGAACAAATACAACTGCAGATCTCGAACCAGTCTAGTCGTAACTATAATTCAGATCAACAACAGATCTATCTTGATGACCAGCAGCAGCAACCAGTGGTTGTGGTGCCACAACCATCCGTCGTATTGGATGATAATGATGGTGGGAAGAAACTTGGAGTGGAGAATCTATTGGATAAATTGAATCAAGAGAACTATCAAGACTACGATGTTGATGTTTTAAGTGAGACTGTGCAAAACCTAATACGGAGCTGTCCAATAAAGGGAGTAGAAGAGGAGCTGCAGCAGTATGTACAAAGATGGCAGGATCTAAATATGGAGATAATGAACCAACAGGAATTGTTAGAACAACAGCGGAAACAATTGTCACAACTAAATAGCAAATTCAATGATAATTTAAGTGAAGAAAGCAGAATTAGGGGTCCTTCACTAGCATCACTGACACCACAGCAACAGATTGAGCATGAACAGCGTGAAATCGAGCGTCTTGAAGAGGAATTTCGTGCGTTCGAATAGAATTGTTATTATTTTTTATTTATTTGTTATTGTAGTACAGTGACACTTTTACTTCCAAATCGGGAAGTCAAACTGGCTTTTTTTTCTTATTTTTAAATTTTCAGTAAAAATTCCAAAATTATTTTACAAAATTGATACTTTAATTTCCAACTGTTTGGAGAAGCAGAAAAAAAAAAGCCAGTTGGTTTGCCAGTTTGTTGGAACCATAATGAACCAAAACAGCGGGAATAGGAATGGTGATGTAAATGGGACTGTGCAGCCACCGCAAGCGAGCGATTTGTACGCAGCAACAACGCGGATCAGCAAAGCTGTATCCGCCACCGCGTCTGCTATTATTGAATCAACAAATACCAATGATCTGTTGTTGTCCAACTCGTCTTATAAGAAACTAATGAAGGATTCAGTGGTATCAAGAGCCAATTCAACTTCCATCACAAAATTCCAGTCGGCTTCTATGGACAATCGGAAAGCTGCCGATGCTGCTAGATACAATCCAACAAATTTGTTCAATAGTAAATATGGCACCTCAGATTACTATAAAGAAGCACTTAGCTCTTCAAAAAAAGTTTTCAAAGTGCTCACACATATCCCAGATGAACTATTAAATGATATTCCCGTCACTTCCATGCATAATGAAACACATACAAATACTGATAAAAATAAAGAAAATCGAGATCCTCCACAATTCTCATTATTCCAAGGTTTTAAGGCTACATTACCAACTATAAATGATGAAACTAAAGACAAAAAACACTTGTTGCAGAATTTAATAACTAATGGCTCCGAAAAAAAGTCTATTAAAAATGTTGCTCATCAGCAAGATGAACAAGATGAAGACGAAGATGAAGATTTCAATTTTAAATTACCAAATGGTATAAGTAAGGATAAAATAAACTCTTCATATTCAACTAAAAAACTCTCAAATTATAAACAAACTTTAATTGATCATTTAGATTCTTTAGAAATTAGAAAAAATTTAGCATCTGTGGAAATTTCAGAGATTGATAATAAGATAAACAGTTTGAAACAATTTAGAAATTTTATTTTCAAGAGAATAGCTAAACTTGAGCAAAATGAATTTTTCTTGGAGAATCATTTGAATAATATTGAAGATAGAATACAAATGATTCAAGAGTTCAATATGGAAAGATCTGATGATGATGATGATGATCAATCAACAAATAACGACAATAATGAAAAAAAAAACAAAACTAGCAATAACGAAAATAACTTGCATGATATAAATGATTCAAATGATTCAAAACTAATAGACAATACTACATCTAATAATAACACAACTGAAGATGAAGATGATTTAAATACTGAAGTCTCCGAAAATGGGAATGAAAGTGAAGTGGTTGTTGATCAACCATTATTATCAAAATCAATTTATAACAAAATCCAGGAAAAACCTCCATTTCATTATAAGAAAAAACATTCAATTTCAATGAAACATAATAATCGTAAAACCACACCAACTTTACAACAATATTATGAACCTGGGACATTGATTCGTACAATTAATGCTCATGATGATGAAATTTCTTGTTTTGATTTTGATTATCCATTTGGTACGATGGTTAGTGCTTCAATCGATAATACTGTTAAAATTTGGGATTTGAATAAAGGGAAACAATTAGGTTCATTAATTGGTCATAATGCTCCAGTAAGCTGCATTCAAATGGAAGATTCAATGGTTGTTACAGGTTCTTTGGATGCATCTTTAAAATTATGGGATTTATCAATTGATTTAGATAACGTTGATAATACTAATAATAATGAAGAAGGTAATCAATATCATGTTTTCACATTTGAATCTCATATCGATGAAATTACAGCATTAAGTTTCCATAATTATAATTTAGTTAGTGGTTCACAAGATAAAACTATTAGACAATGGGATTTACAAACAGGTCATTGTTTACAAACAATTGATGTTATTTGGGCATCTCAAATGAATCAATCTACTCATTTAGATCCATTTGATCTCAACAGCACCACCACCTCACCAAACAACTTTTTTATCGGTGCACTACAAACTTATGATGCTGCATTAGCAACTGGATCTTCAGATGGGATTGTTAGACTATGGGATTTGAGAAGTGGTGAGGTTGTTCGTACATTAATTGGTCATACTGGACCAGTGACTTCATTACAGTTTGATGAAAAACATCTAACAACGGGTTCTTTAGATAGATCAATTAGAATCTGGGATTTAAGAACTGGTGGTATATTTGATGCATTTGCCTATGAAAGTCCAATAACTTCATTGAAATTTGATTCTAGAAGAATTGTTAGTAGTAACAATGAGCCCACTATCAAGATTTACGACAGGATTGAGGAGAAACACTCTTTTGTCGGTGTCAAGGATGAAAACTCCGTGAGCAACTATGTGAGATACAAAGAAGGGTACTTGGTTGAAGGTCGTAACAATGGTAAAATTGGTATTTGGGCTATTTAATTTCAAAGTTTTTTCTCTAAAAACAAAAAAAAAAAAAACAAAAATTCAAACACACTGCACATACTCAACAAACTTAGCAAACTAAAATACAAAATACAAAATACAAAATATTCTTTGCACAAAATTCCAAATTTTTGTAGTTTTCCTCTCTCTGTTTTCTTAAAATAAAAAAAAATAAAAAAAAAAAACCATAAAAATTTCATAGAAAGAAAAGAAAGAAAAAAAAAAAATCGACGCGATAATTTTGAAATCAAAGCAACGACAACAGCAAAGGAAACAATGAATTTCGGTGGCCAAACTCCTACAATCGTTGTCCTTAAGGAAGGAACAGACACTTCTCAAGGGAAAGGTCAAATCATTTCCAACATCAACGCATGTCTTGCCATCCAAGACACTTTAAAACCAACTTTGGGACCATTAGGTTCAGATATTTTAATTGTTAGTTCTAATGGTAAAACTACTATTTCTAATGACGGTGCCACTATTTTGAAACTATTGGATGTTGTTCATCCAGCTGCACAGATCCTGGTTGATATTTCGAGATCTCAAGATGCCGAAGTTGGTGATGGTACTACATCAGTGACAATATTAGCTGGTGAATTATTAAAAGAATCTAAAAGTTTTATTGAAGAAGGTATTTCATCTCATGTTATCACCAAAGGTTATAGAAAAGCATTGAAATTATCCCTGGATAAAATCAAAGAGTTATCTGTTAAAATTGATAAAAATAAATCAAATGAATCCGAATATAGAGATTTATTGGAAAGATGTGCTAAAACTGCAATGTCATCAAAATTGATTTATAACAACTCTGATTTTTTTGTTAAAATGGTTGTTGATGCAGTCTTATCATTAGATCAATCAGATTTAAATGAAAATTTAATTGGTATTAAAAAAATACCTGGAGGAGGAATTGAAGATTCTTTATTTATTAATGGTGTTGCATTTAAGAAAACATTTGCTTATGCTGGTTTTGAACAACAACCAAAAAAATTTACAAACCCAAAAATTTTAAACTTAAATGTTGAATTGGAATTGAAAGCAGAAAAAGATAATGCAGAAGTTAGAGTTGAAAAAATTAATGATTATCAAGAAATTGTTGATGCAGAATGGCAAATCATTTTAAATAAATTGAAATTAATTGAAGATTCTGGTGCAAATATTGTTTTATCAAAATTACCAATTGGTGATTTAGCTACTCAATATTTTGCTGATAGAAATATTTTCTGTGCTGGTAGAGTTGCAAGTGAAGATATGAACAGAGTTATTCAAGCTGTTGGTGGCTCAATCCAATCAACTGTTTCCGATATAAAACCGGAACATTTAGGTACTTGTGAAATTTTTGAAGAAGTTCAAATTGGTTCAGAAAGATATAATTTATTTAAAAATTGTCCAGAATCAAAAACTTGTACGTTGATTTTAAGAGGTGGTGCTGAACAAGTCATTGCAGAAGTTGAAAGATCTTTGCATGATGCTATAATGATTGTTAAAAGAGCTGTTCAAAATAATGAAGTTGTTGCAGGTGGTGGTGCGATTGAAATGGAAATTTCCAAATATTTAAGAGATTATTCTAAAAAAATCCCAGGTAAAGAACAATTGATTATTAGTGCATTTGCTAAAGCTCTTGAAATTATTCCAAGACAATTATGTGAAAATGCAGGTTTTGATGGTACTGATTTATTAAATAAATTAAGAATGGCTCATGCAAAAGGTGAACAATGGTTTGGGATTGATTTTACTACTGAATCAATTGGTAATAATTTTGAATCATTTATTTGGGAACCAACTTTAGTTAAATTAAATTCATTTGCTAGTGCTACAGAAGCTGCT
Source organism: Starmera amethionina (assembly GCA_030573755.1). Lineage (NCBI taxonomy): Eukaryota > Fungi > Ascomycota > Saccharomycetes > Phaffomycetales > Phaffomycetaceae > Starmera > Starmera amethionina. The sequence continues at coordinate 243,855 of JAJMDW010000163.1, forward strand.
ATATTAGTTTTATCAGTTGATGAGACCATCAAGAATAAAGAATCAGGAGGAGGTGGTGCTGGTGGTCCTCCAGGAGGTATGCCTCAACCAGGTAGAGGTAGAGGTATTCCAGCTCATTAAAGGAAGTAAGAGCAAAAAAAAGAAAGAAAAATTATATACCAAAGTTATGTGTTTGTGTGTCTTTTTTTTTTGAAACTTTTTCTTTTTTTTTTTTTTTTGGTATATATGAATACTGTTTGATGTCTGTATCAATTGGGATGAATATACAAATTATATAATTGTTGTAGTTAGGATTTAAATATGTTTTCGTTGTTGTGTTGAAATTAAAAAAAAATCAACAGAATAATATGACATGAAACTACTATAAACCAAAAAGAACAATGTTATGATTGTTATGATTATTATTTATTATTAATATTATTCTTATTACTATTATTATGCTATTCCTCCTCACTACTACTGATATCATCTTCATTATTAACCACCCCTGCTAAATTTCTGAAATTCAAAACTTTCTTTTCTCCTTGGTTAAATTTATTACTTGTAGTATCAGTAATAAGATTATTTTGATAATTTGAATGTTTTTGTTTTGAAGTATCTTCAATTGTAATTACATTATTTTCATCTCCACTCAACAATTCTTCTTCAAGCTCATCAATCAGAGTATCAAACTCATCAAACTCATCAAATTGATCAAAATTATTTGTTGTATCTATTATTGGTGTTGGAGCTGTTGAAGAATTAGTTGAATTCATTGGTAAAATTGGTTGTTTTTTATTGCTTAATAATGAGGGAGTTGGAATTGGAGTTGAGTTTCCTGAACTTTCATAAGATGGTAGTTTTGGTGTAGAAATTGGAGTTATTGAGGTAACTTTCTTGTTTGCAAATGCAGGTTTTTTCGTTATTTTATTAATCTTTATGTTATTATAAGTGTTGCTTGAAGAAGAAGAAGAAGATGCTGGAGGTAATGCTGTGGAAGAATCACTTGGTGATGATGAAGAAGATCTCTCTGAATTATAAGCTGGTTTAGTATTGAAATCATAAGAATTTGTAGAATGTGTTGATCCCGACGATACACTCGTCTGTGGAGATGGAGAGATTCTAGAAGATGTGCTCCATGTGTTAGTGCTGCTGCTATTGCTGTCTCGCTTCTCTTTTATCAAATTTGCTCTTATGCACTGATTTAATTTCAAAAGCTTGAACTGTTTAGAAGACCTGCTAAAGTTCAAGATATACTCTGAATCGTCGACATTTTCCAGTGTGCCTTTGAAATAGACCCCATTGACACTCTGTAGGGAAAACATTAGTTAGTATAAGTGTAAGATCGGGTGGTGGAAACAAACTCACCTCATTGGAAATCGCTGAAAGTTTGTACTCATTCTTATCCGGTTCTTTTTCCAGCTTGATCGTTTGTAGATAGTCAACTTCCCGTGACCGCACTGTATCTGTACAGTTGTTAGTACCATTTGCCTAGCACATCAGCAATTGATGATTGATCCCCATACATTTTATACCCATCGTATCCAAATGCTTCGTTTGCGACGGTATTGCTGCTTGCGAACTCATTCTTGTTAGCGATCCGATATCCAGATCATATTCTCCGTCTGAAATGTCCACGTCTGCCATTTTCCCAGCTTTAAATTGGTGGGTTTCAATGTGATTTATTTGCAACTTTTTATCGATTTTAGAAATCGTTTCAGAAATTTGAGAAAAGAACCCAACATCGAAGTGGTTGGTGCAGCACAGCACGGTTTTCTAAGCTCCAATTTTCCAAATTTAGAGCTGTTTGCAGGTTGAGAAATGAACAGTCACAATTCAATTGAGTTGCTGGGTGTAAATTGCAAATTGCAAATGTTATTTCAGCTTTTTAAGTGAGTTTTGAAAGCTATTTTGAAGAAGTTTGAACTACAACAAAATTTCACATACATAAAAGTATACTGATATTATTATTATTATTATTATATACTACGATCTCAATGCCCTGAGTCTCTCACTGAGTTTATCCTCTTTATCCTCATTCACAAGTTTAGGACTCTTCACCAATGGCTCCTGCTGTGCACCTTCAGGCATGTTCTGCTTGATCTCCAAACCTGCCTCATCTGCAACTTTGCTCATCAATAAATCCACTTCATCTTGTGGTGTACTTAAGGCGGTTGCATTATTAGTAGCACCTTCATAATATTCTGTGGTTGCGTCCAAATCTTCAAACTGCTGCTCAAACTTCTCCATTACTAGTGAAATCTGCTCTAAATTCATCGTTTGTAAAGCCTTATCCATTCCTTTGATAACGTTTGTCATGTTCCCTGTAACAGTTCTCATCGTCACTGCTGTTTGAACACGGGATGCAACAGCATCAATCTTAGATGCCAATCTTAATAGATTGAGTCTTTCATTTGATTTACGAATGGCGTTCTGAGCATATAATCTGGCTATATCTTCGTTTCCTTGCATGATTGCCTTCTTCACTTTGTTTTTCTCTGTGGTTTCTTCCTTGCCCGCCTTTGTGGCCTGTCTGTTGAGCTGTTTGGCTGTGAACTGGAACACAACAGTTAGCTACTGATCAGTAGTAGTTCATTAATAAGATAAACTCACTTTCAGCTGGAAAAGGGATTCTAAAGAAAAAAAAAGTTGGTATTTATCCTTGTTACACACTTATTTTCCGGATTCAAAAACTTACTTTCTAAACCAGACATTGCTGCTCAACTTCTTCTTTTTCTTCTTCTTTAATTGCAACTGATAATGAAACAAATTTCTTTTTTGATAATGAGAAATTTCACAAGGAGATCACGTTACCCGGTTTTTTAGCTCATTTTTTTTTATTTTATAAATGATAAAGTAGCATACACACAATTAATTTGAGACTATTGATCGATTAACTAAACATCTAATGGGTTTAATGATCTTTTCAAATGTTTAGTTTGTTACTATTTCTTTTTGTTCGAAAATACCTTCCAAATTGATAAAGTTATGGTTATGATGGATCTACAAAATTCAAAAAATCTATGATTATCCTTCCCTTTTATTATGCTGGTATATTATTATTATTATTATTATCAGTATGATATAATATATGAAATGCGTCTTTGGTGATGTTTTTTTTTTTTTGTTTTTTTTTTTT